>JAINUG010000016.1:8245800-8505800 GCA_029706075.1 Aldrovandia affinis
CGATGGGGAATCGAACCCAGGTCGCCGTGGCCAGCGTCGGACACTGAAACCACTAGACCACGCGGGAGGCCACAAGCTTCTTGTTTTACACGAGACGGCTAGGGGGGAAGACAACTGTTGTGAAATACAAATTGAAACGCTGCGATCTCATTCAGCGAACTAACAAAGTTAATGTTATTGCAATTAATGAGATAATTACTAGATTGATTAGGGAGGCTAAGCCTCTTTGCCTCAATGGAGGAGCCACCACTGCTGCATATATTAGAGACACACCATAAGCAGATGACTGACAACTGATATAATACACTAATTCAGTCAGTGATCCTATTCAATCAATAACATCATTATTTTTTATTTTTTTATTTGTTTCTGATTTCTCACTGTTTTTCTCCCCAATTTGGAAGCCAGTTATACCCTCTATTTATTTCAATTAACCCTCCCCCACAAACTCGCCGCCCGTCTCTACAGGGCAAGCTACTCTCAGAGGCTGGCGATGATCCACCTCCTTCGAGACGGAACTCACTGACCCCCTTTCTGGAGACACCCATACGTGCTTCACAGCAAGTTTGTGCCGACCACCCTCCCCCCTCCCCCAGGAGTGGACAGCCAAATGCTGCCCCAGATCGGGGCTAACGGCCAGGGCCAGTCTGGCAGAGATGGGTTTCCAACTGCGTCCCTGATAGGCAGCTCACACTCGTACAGGACCAGCCAAGATACGGGTGTGTTAGACCGCTACGCTACACCTTTTTTCTGGCTTCAGCCCACTGTCAGAGCCAGCTTCGAGCTTCGTTACAGTGTGAAAGGGGCCCGCCCACAAGAAAACCAGCAGCAGCTGGCTGGTGTGGTGGTTTGCTTCTGGCTCCGGTCCAGCAATTGCACAGTGTGGACGGAGCTGGTGAATCAAACTATCAAAGGGAAAAACGCCATGGGCAAAACTTCACCTTGGTTTGGCCCTCACAGTGTGGACATCTTTGTGGAGCTGGTGAATCAAACTATCAAAGGGAAAAACGCCATGGGCAAAACTTCACCTTGGTTTGGCCCTCACAAATGCACGACTGAAAAAAACATATAAAAAAGGACATCTTTTGTACTCGACTTTTTATGAGGTTGAAACGTGTCAAAAATCCCAATACGCAATTTTTTTTTTTTTTACCTTGATCTATTTTGGTGTTTATATATTTACATTCCTTCAAAACAGCCTCTTGGCGAGTGTGTTTGGAGAGGGCTTGCATTTGAATAATAAATAATCTGTCAGGACAGTTGACAGAAACACTTTGAACACAGAAAACCGTCAAATATGTTTACAAGCGTCTAAAGAATAACAGTGACAATGCTTTTGAAAGACTACTTTTATCATTCAAATGTGCACAGCATGCACACACAAGATGAAAAGGTAGCTTTCCTCTTGTGCAATGTGGAAGGTTTAGCACTCCAGCAATTTAATGCCATTTAGGCAGCTTCACAGTCTGGGGTGAAAGGGAATCAGAGGGTGAAGCCAGTTTTGTTTTGTTTTTTTGTTTTTTTACATTTGTTTCAGATTTTTTCCTGTTTGTCTCCCAATTTGGTGGCTAATTATACCCTCTATTTATTTTTATTCACCCTCCCCCACAAACTCTATGAGGCAAGCTAATTCTCAGAGGGCAGCAAACTTCCTTCAAGATGTTCATGAAACACCCTTTCTCGCAATTCTCAGCGTGTTCATGCCGGCTCACCCTTCCCCCTGATCGGAGCTCCCCGCCAGGGCCAGTCTGGCACAGTCGGGTTTCGAACCGTGACCCTGATAGGCAGCTCACACTCATAAACGAGTGTGTTAGACCACTATGCTATCGGAGACCCCCAGACAGTTTTTAAACACCATTATGTTTAATGTTGTTTGATGTTAAGGGGCCAGTAACTCACAGAGTGATTCAAATTTTGAAAACCAGAAGCCCTTGTGGACTGAACTTGAACCACTGCGCTCTCAAAAGAAATTACTTTGGTACGGACCATGACCACTACCAGTTAGCCTGCTTAACAATGTTGAATTGCTATTTCCTCAGTAGGGCGAGAAGGAAATAGTTTAGTTAAGTAGGGAATAACCTGAGCCAACTGACTTAATGTTCCTTGAGAATGTGGCATGACAGCAAAACAAATGAATAATCAAACAAGATTAAAACCCTTGCTGTGTAAATTAGCTAGGTGCCATGCTCCTCAATATGTACAAATAATCAGAGCCTAGATGCTTAAATGGTTTATAATATTCAAAAAATAAATACACAAGGCCTCTAACTAAACCTGCCTGCCTTATTAGCTCATTAAACTGGCCCACACCTAAAACCGTCAGCAAACAAAATGTTATCGTAAACAGTTCCAGAGTTCCAGACGCTTGTAGAATCTATGCCAAGGCATATTGAAGCTGTTCTGGTGGCTCGTGGTGGCTCCAATGCCCTATTAAGACATTTTATGTTGGTGTTTCCTTTATTTCGCCAGTTACCCGTACATTTTTACAGCACATTATCTCGTTTTGGAGAGATTTAGACAGCGATTGTGCAGTTGGACACCTCCTCTTGTTCGGTTGTCTGCGAGGTATGAGAGTGCCACGATGTGTCCTTATAATCGGCTGCAAATTGCAATCAAGTAACAGTCTGCTGGAGTGTGGACAAGGGACAAGGACTTCTGACATGAGCCAATGTTTTAAAACCAAACTATTGAGATTGACCCTACTGTAATTATATCACATTTGCTCTATCTAGCACAAGGGCTCATTTGACAGTGCTTGTAATTTCCCTTCGTCTATGCCTAGCATTACTTAATTAAGAAAGATATTTCTTAAACAATCCACCTTTATGACAACATAAATGATCAAGTTTTCATTCTGGAAAAACAGTCTTAGTGTTGTGTCTCTGTTGTCTCTTTTTTAAATGAGTATATTTTTGCCTGTAAGACAGAGGCACACATATTTTCTTTCTATGAGAATAACCTTTTATATTATATAAGTGAATAATGGCTTTAAGCAATTCATAACAAACAGCTAAACATGGTATTTTATTGCGTCTAACTACTCTGTACACCGAGTTTAACTTTGAGTAGGAAATTCAAGCAGGGGTCATTGTTTGTTTTGTTTTTTTCACCATCCTTTTGTTCAGGTTGGCAGCAGCACAAATTAGACTCAACAAACACCTGCAATTTATCATTCAGCTATGAAAATGTACAATTTAAACCAAATTGATATGAAAAAATGCAGCACAAAGTTCAACCAATTCACAGCGAGCACATTTTCAAAACACATCCTGTGCCTGTGTGTGCTTGTGTGGGATTCCATTGTTAGCAAGAAGCACCCAGTTAAATGCCCAATGAGAGATGTTCCTGAAATGTAAATCTATACTCAATTCAATAGTGTCACTAGAGACAAACAAAAACTTAACTAAAGTTAATTTATTCATAGCATGTCTGTCTTGATCATTTGGACATGTAGCTGAATCTAATAAACGACCTATATCAGCCATATCTTAGCAATTATATTAAAGCACTATTTGTTTAACTATTAATCAATGAAGCCATTCATCAATACATTGAAGTGGTGTAGAATATTTCCAATAACTACACTACACAACAACAGAGGCCATTACCTTTTTAGATTTCTTGAATTGATTTGAAGGTGGGTTTGGTGGTTAAGCAATGAAACCATTGTAATTTAATCTAAGCATCCGTGAAGATATCATGTCTGGGAAACAAGAGATGACATGCAGGCTTAAAATGTGGGAAGATTTATCATTTATTGTACTACCCATTACAGCTCCACTGATATTGTCTGATGAAGCTTTTCAATTTTAAGTAATATGGTGTCGTAGGGATGTGATGATATCTGCAGTGGAAATGTCAATATTCATTGGTATTAATCTGTGTGGCTCAGTAGGTAGAGCATGGTGTTGGCAACGCTTAGGTTGTGGGTTCAATTCCCACTGGGACATATGTACTGAAAAATGTATGCATTCACTACTGTAAGTCACTTTAGATAAAAGTGTCTGCTAAATAGCATAAATTATATTATTATTATATTATCCGTATGGATTAGGTTTTTTTTTGGGGGTGCTGAAGTAAAGTAAATTGGGGGGGGGATAATATAATTATTTAGATAATTAATAAATGGCATGTATTATTATGTATTATTGGTACATGCATGATAAGTACAAGTTCAGCATTTTAAAACACAGAATGTTAATGATCAGAGGAATGAATAAGAACAGTACAGGACTGATTTTCAGTAAATACAAAATGTAAAAACAAACGTCTGATATCATATTTATTCTCATCACACTTGATACTCGTTAACTGATTTGATAAACTATTTAGTAGCACAAACAGCCGTCATGTATGAGCCTGACGCTATAAATTTAGAATGAATCATACTATACCTACAAATAATATTTGATTAGACTGAGAAAAAGTCTTATGGTGACAGGGTATAGACGTTCCCACGATTTGATAGTTCCATGTTTTGGTTGCAACTGAGATTTAAAACACAGACGAGGGCTATCCTCACTGCAATAGAGACTTATGAGCAAGATTAACTCTGGTTAATCATTTCCACCGATTGCTTATAGAACTTGAGTGTCTCTGCAACACTTTTACAAGAGTTTCTATATCTTTCTTGCAGTTCTGGTCACACTACAAGAGAGATATAGAAGCTCTTGAAAAGGTTCAAAGTAGGGCAACTAAATTGGTACCTGATATGAAAGTTAAAATTTATGAGGATAGACTTAAGGCACTTAATCTATTTAAGCTTAGCAAATGGAGACTTAGGGGGGATTTGATTGAGGTTTCTAAATTCCTAAAAGGGATTAACAAAGTGAACTACCAAAGATTTTTTAAGATAAATGGGGTCAGCAGAACAAGAGACCACAGGTGGAAATTAGTTAAAGACAAATTCTGCACGGATATTAGGAAGTTTTTCTTTACACAGAGAGCTGTCAATGCCTGGAACAGCTTGCCAGGTTGGGTAGTAGAGGCAGAAACACTTCAAACACTGGGCTATTCAAGTCCAGGCTAGATGCAGTACAAGTTACTCTTTAGATTAGGACATGACGAGCCTAGATGGGCTGAACGGCCCGTTCTCGTCATTATGTATTCTTATGTTCTTAACACAACATTCTACTACTACTGGAAGAAGTGCTGAAAGCAGTCTCAGAACTGCTTCTCCTGTAACGCATAAATTCAAGAATAATCATAATGGCGCTCTACGCATTTTTAAATTAAAGCCAATTTTAAAATCTATTGGTTTTAATTGTTGCAACCCAATTACGCACCCACGAGAATGTACAAGGTGTAATCCTAATAAAACGTTAATTTGAAAATGTGAAGCACAATTTCCATTTAATTTATCTGCATTACGAACCGCTTGGCTCCTACAATAGGCTAGTGAAATTGCTCGATTCAGCCAAACATGGTCGTGGTGGAGAGAAGGAAGAAGAGGTGAAAATGTATTTTCATGCCTCATCGATGTGAAGACTCACTGATCATCATCTTCACAGAAGAGCGTGCACCCTCGTGTAACAGAGTTGGTTCTGCCTGTAGCGAGCTTCGAAACCGGAGCGACAAGGCAGACTATTAGCCCGCCGAGCTAAAGACTCAAGTCCCTAACTCTGGGAACTAATCACACTCTTATAGACGTCACCCTTTGCAGCGGACGCTCACGCGCTTAACTTTAACTCACGCCTTCTGAGCTCCGCTACACTCGCAAGACTAATTCCGGCCTTAGCGCGCACTGCGAAGCACTCGTCGAGCCGTTAGCACGTAAAGTAGGTCACGCACTTGCAGACTTGCAGGGAATGTGCTCGTCTTGACTGACACTCGACTGAGTGGGCGTTCTGAAGCGCTGGGACACGCGAGCGACCGTCCCACAGCGGATTGACAACATCTCCCACAACTCAGTGGGAAAGTGGCCAAGCACCAGAATGAGTCATGTATCCAATACGGTATTCACATGAAGCGAGAAAAACGACGACAGCATGAGGAAAATGCTCAAGAAAGCTGAGCTCTAATCTCTAAACAAGAGCACACAATTCAATGAAAGAATAACAGTTGACTTGTGCGATTATTTACTCCTCCATCACCACTGCCTGATTAATGCATTAATGATCATACGTTATTGGCTTTGACAGCCACGCCAAAGCCACACGACACACACGCCACAATCAGCTGTTCCGTATTCTGATGCGTTGGCTGTTAGCAAGCGACACTCTCCAAAGCAGCAGTAATTAGCAGCAGTGAGAAAACCCAAACTGTGAATCTCTAAATTAATTACTTTCCTCTGATCGGCGCATTGATGTTTCGCCCCCCCCCCCCTAGTAATACCCGATGTCATTAGAATACTGTCTTGCTAGGCAAAGTCTAAATTCATCCAAAGTCCTCTGGATGGATTTGATCACAGCCGGTAGGAGAAAACGTTCTATTTCACGCCCTTTTAGAACATTTGGTAGGCATGGTAGTCACGCTTGGTTTGATTTAGATTTTGTTTTAAAGAGCGTGCTGTGGTTCATTGTTTTCTTCGTGATCCTGTTCTTTATGATTCCCCCACAAATCCTCAGAGAGCTTTGTCTTCCTCTAAAGATCTCACAAGAGGTGGCGGTTCATCTGGTTTGTGATGAACAAATTTGTTTTTTTATATGAATTCATTTGAAATGAAATATACCAGCATGATGATATCCCTGCATTGACTGGCCCATATTGTACAGTCAATTAAGGAATATAATTTATGTATACTTCATTTCAGATGAAGTTCAGCTTGTTTGAACTGGCCCATATTTGATTAGAAATCTGATTAGGAATGCACCTTGGTCATCCTATGGCGAAGCATATCCTGACAAGTGGTCTCTTCTAGGATGACAATGACCCCATCCACAGGGCACGAGTGGTCACTGAATGGTTAGATGAGCATGAAAATGATGTAACCCACATGCCATGGTCGTCTACCAGATCTCAACCCAACTGAACACTTTTCAACCCAATTGAAAACAGCATTTTCCACCACCGTCAACAAAACACCAAAGTGTGTAATTTCTCAGGGAAGAATGGTGTTACTCCAATAGAGTTCCAGACACTTGTATAATCTATGCCAAGCCGCATTAAAGCTGTTCTGGCGGCTCGTGGTGCCTCAATGCCCTATTAAGACACTTTATGTTGGTGTTTCCTTTATTTTGGCAGTTACCTGTACATTTGTACAAGAAACAGGTTTCATTCTGAAGCGATATTAGCATCTTAACAGGGTTCGCCATCCATCTGCTCAGTTGTGCAACACCTGCTGAAATTATGCTAATCTCTAAACTGTAGTGGATTACGTAACCATTGTTCATGTAGCGCCACATTGTCATCTCCTGCAGGTTCTTTTTAATTTTTTAGTTTCCTGTTTTATTCTCCCAATTTAGTGGCCAATTACACCCTCTATTTATTTTGATTCGCCCTCCCAACACGGGTCCGCTGCAAACTCCACTTCCTTCGAGGTGGAAATCATCCACCCACATGGCAACACCCACTGGAGTCACCCGTACGTGCTTCTCGGCGAGTTCGTCCTGGCTCACCCTCCCCCTCCCCGTGGGGCGGACAGCCAAACGCCGCCCCTGATCGGGACTCCCCACCAGGACCAGTCTGGTACAGTCGGGTTCCGAACCGCATCCGTGATAGGCAGCTCACACTCGTAAAGAGACCAGCCAATATGGGTTAGACCGCTACGCTAGCCGTCCTGCAGTATATTTATCTGGTATGTGTATGGCTTCAGTCTCAGAAAACACTTCACTTCACAAGCAAAACCTGGAGCCAAGGAAACATAAAGTCCCAAAGGCTCCTTCTTGACGTTATCAAATAAGTATTTTCTCTACACAGAGTTCGTCAACATCCTTTAACACCGAATCAAGGGACCGAATAAGAACAAACACACAGACAGAAAACTGGATTGCACTTTTTTTTTTTCCAAGAGAAGAAATTCTTCAACTTGCAATTCAAACTCTCCTTTCTGTGTACTCAAGGTTATTGAAGAGCGTCGCCACTCTTGTATGCTTTCAGACACTCTGGTCTGGATCCATTCAATGTTTTGTATTCGCCCCCCCCGAATAAGTATTCCTATTTTCAGTTCAAACATAATGCGGCTCATTCATATTGGAAATCTACTGAACTCACTCATTTGTATTTGTGGGGGTAAAAAATGTAACACTTGCATTTAACTGTGATTCAAAGTTGTTCACTGAATCCAGGCATATGTACCATCAACATTATGCAATAAAATGTACCAGGAAAACTGTCTAGCGCACCCGTATTGGCTGGTCCTTTACAAGTGTGAGCTGCCTATCATGGTCGCGGTTTGAAACCCGACTGTGACAGACCGGCCCTGGTTGGGAGTCCCGATCGGGGGTGGGCGTTTGGCTGTCTGCCCCAGGGGTAGGGGGGAGGGTGAACTCGCCAAGAAGAAAGTAAGGGTGACTCCAGAACGTGGGTGGGGCGAATTCCATCTCAAAGGAAGCGGAGTTCGCTGCCCTCAGAGAATTAGCTTGACTCGTAGAGACAGGCGGCAAACTCGTGTGGGGAGGGCAAATCAAAATAAATAGAGGGTATAACTGGGCACTAAATTGGGAGAAAAACTGGGAAAAAAAATCTGAAACAATTTTTTGTATTTTTTTTATGCACTAGGAAGCACTCTTATTCCAATAAGTGGTCGATTTGCGACATCCAGCCCTAACAACGAAAACAAACGCAGTACAGGTGCAGGAACTATATTAGTATGTGCACCAGTACTCTAGATAAGGCACATGCTTGTTCCCTCGTTGTAGGCAGTCAGTGTTGATAAATACACCGCTGTTACAGTGAGTCTGATCAGCCATCCCACGACCTACCGCCTCCCTGTTCTTACATTTGATACAAGGAGATGTGTGAGAGCGTTAAGACTGAACTACTCTTTACCGTAGTGCTATCACTCGCCTTCGTGGCGCTGCTGGTGGATATATTTAAAAGGACAAAGCGCTGTCTTTCTCAGCCGAGGGACGAGGGAGGTTTCGAGTGTCAGGCAGGTGTTTAATTCCGGCGAATGCCCTCGTTGTTGCCGCCCCTCCGCAGCCCGTGGAAAAGAGAGCCATTCTGCGCTCGGTAATGGGAAACGGAGACATTGTTCCGTCTTCACAGCCAGGCTCTCTACACTGTATCTGAGAACACAATGAGGCACTTTTGCCCATCGCATACCGAACTGCGTCTGTGTGCAGAGGATTACAGCTCAAATACATTCAACGGGGCCTCAGAGGAATATAATCTATTTGTCGTGAGCTGTGACAAACAGGGATGAGGTCCCGTATTATGCACAAGGTCAGCCCTGATTTCAGGGCTGAAAGGGAGGCGTCGGGCGGAAGGAGAGCGCCTCAGCTGAGGAGCCCCCATTCTGTGCCTTATCGCGCCACGAACACACTCGTTTAGACAAAGGAGACAAGAAGAGACCCAAATTCTCTTTTCTGCGGGCAGCTTTTAGCGCCGCTGGCAAGATAACTTCCTGCAATTCTCGCACTGTAATGACTACACTGCGCCACAGCATCTGGAAACAATGGCTCTATATCTCCGCCGCCTAATCTCACTGAACAATTTATTTAAAGTGTGAAAGGTCAAAGCCTTTTTTTTCTTTTTTTTTTTTTTTGACTTCCGACCTCTTAATCCCGCTATTATTTTATTGAATTTTTTTAAACAGGAAAGTTTGAAATTCGCTGGAGAAGCTGCTCACTGCCAGCCAGACTTAATCAAGGCGTGCATTGTGGGAGTTTGGTTCATGCAGACACAGAGTCACATGGTCCAAATGTCACAGTCACAGTGCACTGTGTCCAAAGCCTGAAGCAATTAAAGAACTCCAGGAATAATGTTCTCAAAGGACGCCTGACGTGACATGAATGGTAAAGAGCAATGACCTTGCTGCTCATTAACTTTTTCTGTCTTGTGACACCACCTTATTTTTCATTGGTGTGTGACTTCTTCCTCTAAGATAACTTTTATGGAAGACATTTAAAATAAAATCTAAACGAGGTCTAACGCACCCGTATTGGCTGGTCCTTTACGAGTGTGAGCTGTTTATGACGGTTGCAGTTCAAAACCCAACTGTACCAGACCGGCCCTGGTGGCAGCATTTAGCTATCCGCCCCAGGGGAAGGGGGGAGGGTGAGCCGGCACAAGTTCGTCGAGGAGCAGGAAAGGTGTCCGTGGTCAGGTTCCGTCTCGGAGGAGGTGGATCTACCAGCCCGGAAAAATTGGCTTGTTACCCGGAGAACGGGCGGCGGACCCGTGGGGAAGGGTGAATTGAGATAAATAGTGGGTATAATTGGCAACCAAATTGGGAGAAATAAACTGGAAAAAATTTTAACTATAAATTTAAATTATTTTAGTTTATTTCTTTTTTTAAGTATAAGGGAACTGGATCACACTCGCTGAGAGATGGTTGGGATTTGGGGTTTGAATCTGCACAGATGTTTCTCACCAGGATTTCAAAATGTCGTCCCACACCTGTTAACTGTTCATCCACCCTTGTGACAAACACTATTCCACCTTGTCAAATATGCGTGCGACTACTTGAGATAAATGAGAGAGAGAAAGAGAGAGGGAGAGAGAGAGAGAGGGAGAGAGAGGGAGAGACAGAGAGGGAGAGGGAGCCCCTGCCCCCCCCGTAAAGGACAAACCCAATCTCCAGCTTCCCAGGTGGCTGTGCTTGGTTGAGTGGCTGCCATGGTAACCGGTAGTCATGGCACTGTGAGTGTTTCTCCCTATATACCCTCCTGTCCCTCCGGACTGGGAGGCACCTGCGAATTACCCCCTCGACGATTTTCACACACCTGTCGTTCTGTGTGGCTCAGCAGATAGAGCACGGCAGCAAAAATTTGTGCATTAACACATACAAAGTGTATTAATTCAGATATTGGACCCGACCACCAAGCGGAGCGCTTTTGTTTTCGTTCCTCGCGCTTGTGAAGCTCAAAATGAAACTTCTCCCCCCAAAAAACATGCATAAAAAAACAAAACAATTGGGGCCTCAGGTGGCATAACGGTCTAAGCATTCACCTGGAATGCAAGTTGCCTACTGCAGCCGCAGTTTGAAACCTGACTGTGCCAGTCCGGCTCTGGCTGGGAGCCCCGATCGGGGGCGGCGATTGGCTGGCCGCCCCGGGGGGAGGATGAGCCAGCACAAGCTCGCCGAGAAGCGCGAAAGGCGTCCCTGTACAGGAAAAACTAGCTTGTGGGGGAGGGTCAATTGAAAGAAATAGAGGGTATAATTGGCTACCAAATTGGGAGAAAAACTGTAAAAAATTAAAAAACGAAGTAAAAAAATGGATGGGACCCGGGATGGGAAGGGTAGATAGAGCAGCCTCTGGTGCCTTGCCGTAGGTGTCTCATTCTGCTGTAAACCAGCAGGACGGCCTTCTATCCTGCCCCAAATACGCTCAACGACATTGACCCCCCAGCCATACAGCATATTAATTCAGTCTATCCATCAAACTGTATATATATTTTTTAATACTGTACCGCCTTCTGTACTGAAATTGCCACAAACTTGAGGCGCACAAAGCATGGAATGAAAGTATGCGTGCATTTGGCCACTGCTTATGCAGCATGTCGTAAAAACACACATTTTGTTTTCTGTTAGCCGGTACAGCGTAGTGTGGCCTGGGGGCCATGAATAGCGTGAAATACTTTCTTTAAAAAAATATATATATATTATTTCAGAGTTTTTCCAGTTTTTCTCCCAATTTAGTGTCCAATTAATTACACCCTCTATTTATTTTGAATTGCCCTTCCCACACGAGTCCGCCGCTCATCTCTACGAGGCAAGCTAATTCTCAGAGGGCAGCAAACTCCACTTCCTTTGAGACGGACTCAAGCCAGCGCACACTCGTATCGGACCAGCCAAAATACGGTGCGATAGACCTCTGTAAAACCCTTTCTGATTAAATGCGCACATCGTTTCACGCAGATGAGGAGACATTTTGTGTCTCAACTTTTTGTTTTACTCGTTGGGAGTTGTTTTCCTTTTATCGGGACCCGCACTATCAAGGTGTAGCCTCCCTGCAACGGCTTTGTCACCCCGTTTTCCATGGCGTAAAATTGAGCTGCCATTCAAATGCAGTAATTGCCACACGGTCTAGATATGAGGCCTCACTCTACTTTGGAATTCACATGCTGCTGCTCGCAAGAAGATCTAAAAATATCACACCATACGTGATGAATAATGCATTTTCCTCTCAAGGTATACAGAGAGAAAAATGGAGTTGAGGGTTTTGGGCTATTTAGCAAAGCAAAAGAGTCGTTTGTGGCAGATAGCCAAGCATCAAGTGTTATATAAATGGCTCAGATGATATTTAGTGTGTGAGTTCTACGCTGGGACTGAAATGCCATGAAATATATTAGTGAAATTGATTGCGATGCAATCAAACCTAGTATTTGGTTGTCGTGGGCTTTGAGGAAAGGTCACCGAATACTACCGGCACTCTGTAGCTCACAGCGCTATAGTTTTATAGGTCTCTAGGGGACTGGGTCAAATGCACTCAATCCCATCAACCAAAAACCACACTAACTCTAGCATAGAACACACAGCAAAACCCACAAGCTCTTTTCACATGGCTTCGCTCAAAGGCACACAATTCCCTATGCTCCATACGGACGGCGTGAGGGATTTGGATTATGGATTAAAATAAAGGATTAGCTATACGTTTTGGAGTTACAGTTCAGAGTTAGGTCACCCTGACTTTCATGTGCATCACGTACTGCATATTCCAAAACTCTAAACAAAATACCCTAACAAAGCTTAATTCTATAAAATGTCATTCTATAAATATAGCACATTAGCACTAGTGGTAGTCGTAGTAGTAATGGTCTCATTCACGAGCAGTGTGTATGCACGGATCTGCACTGTCTACATGTTAAAAAAAAAAAAATTAAACACTAACTATGATTAATCTTACCATCTATAAATGCACTTTTCATAAGTCGCTCTGGATAAGAGCATCTGCTAAACGCCTAAAATGTAAATCTGGGCATAAAGCCTGCGTGCGTACGATAAATCTGATGCAAGTTTTGGAATTCATAAACTTGTTCCTAGTTAAAAATGTTCTTAGGGTACGAATGGATTGGCCCCAGACTGTGATATGCACAAATGTATGTTTACAGAAAACACCACAACCTGCTTGCAACTGAATTGTGGTCAAAAGTATGAATTATGGCCTCCCGCGTGGTCTAGTGGTTTCAACGTTCAACGCTGGCCACAGCGACTGGGGTTCAATTCCCCGTCGCGCCTGAGTCGGCTCTGGCCGGGAGTGCCACTGACGGGGCGGCAATTAGCTGTCCGCCCCAGGGAGGGGGGAGGGAAGCCGACACAGTTCACTGCGCACAGGAGTGGTTCTGGGGTGCCGGAATTACAGTCGACGGCACGATGAGTGCTGTCTCGGAGGAGGCAGTGCTTCGCCATTGTCACTGCCGGTCACAGGACTATGGCAGAGAACTACAAGGGAGGGGATTGAACTAAGCACAGCGGGAGTAATTGGCTACCAAATTGGGAGAAAAACAGGGTAAAATCAGAAAAAAAATTATAATAATAAAAGTATTAATTGTTATACATATGTGAACAAAATAGTGGCATTATTTGTAATAATATTACAGTATAACACAACACTATTTGTGCGCGTTCTCTAATGTCTGCATTCTTATGCTGTTGATCGTGTTATATATTTTGTTATGTGTAATTATAGTAAGCTCCTTACCCTACATTACCCTACCCTTTCATATTTGATCAAATTCAGAATTTATTTAGCAATAAACTAAGAATTAAGCTGCTTCACTTCTTCAACAGTTTTCTTACATTTAATTGCCTTGCACTTGCACTGTAAATTCAGACATTAGCATTCAGACCAGTGTGTTTAAGAAAAATGGATATTCAAGGCTCCACAATAACTAAAAAACGTGTGACCATGGCGTATTTGGCATTGCTGGAAGAGCTAGCAGGCCACGCACCTTAACCGATCGGCAAGACATATTTGCAGAAAATGACAAATGCAAATGACTCATAAGCCGTTTTTTATTGCCAAGAGAAGTTCTTATTCTTTCTAGTTCCTGTTGGCAGCATGTTTGAGTTTTTCCATTTGACTTTGACATTGAGTCTTGGCTATGCAACTGTGAAATCAGAAGGGCCTTATATGGGTTTTCCTGGGCGTGTACTATACTAATTGGAAATTGCATGCGTGTGCAAGTCACGTAACAATTGGGATTCATCAATATACACAGGTGGGTAAGAATGAAATTGACTGAAGCGCACATTTCATGAATCCGACCGTTTTGTTTTTTTGGGGTTTTTTTATCAGATTTTTTCCCCCATTTTCCTCACAATTTAGCAGCCAATTGTACCATCTTTTTATGTCAGCTATCCCCCCTTGTACTACGAGCTCACTGCCGTAGCCCTGAGACCGGCAGTGACAAAGGCGATGTGCCGCCTCCTCCGAGATGGAACTCGCCAAGCAGGGGGGGACAGAGCCGGCTAGAAACCCGACCGCAGTGGGCCAACTGCAGTCCAGGCGAGTGCCTTTACCATTACACCACCCAGGGGCCCCGTCCGATAGTACTTTTGCGTGAGAACTTTCTCTAAGCACAAAACACACACTTTTCTATGAACACATTAGTGATCAAGACCCATTGCTGTTGTTGACACCTTAACAGAGAACATCACTTCAGTGAGCCGATCCTGCAGGCTCGTTCTTTAATAACATGTTAAGAGCTTCCATTTCTCACCCTCTACTCTTCCCAGTAAATGGCCAAGGCCCCTGCTCTGTCATACTAGGATTACAGCAGCCGTTTCCCAGCCGCTCTTCCTGTGCCACCAGACCACTTCATTCCACTCATTCAGAACGCCACTGCTCGGCTGGTCATCGACATCCAAAAATATACCCATGTCTCATCCATCCTCATCTCCCACTGTATCACTGCTCACCTCAAATAATATATATATGCCATTTAGCAGACACTTATATCCAAACCGATTTACAGTAGTGAATGCATAACCATGCAGAACCAATATTCTATTGGTGTACTGTTTGTGAAGGTGTGGTCATATTCATACATTCACCACAACATAAATCTAACACCCAGGTGCATGCTTGCTTGGCAGGTGAAGGCACTGCCTCTTACATCCATCACCACATCTCACTCCCCAGCACCAATTCTCCACAGTCATCATCAGCCCCACCCATGTACCATACATCCCAAACTTGCCTGTTCCCTCACTGCCCCCTAGTGGTGAACAAGCTACCTGCAACCATCAGAACTTAACAATCTTTCAACGCTGTCTAACAAACGCACCACAGCAGGCAACAGGCTTGGCTGCGTCCCAATGCTTTTTCCCTTCCACCCGGAATCTATGTAAGGTAAGGCGGGTGGAGGACGAGAGTGAAATTAGACAGGGAGACCGCCATGTGCAACTGCTATTGGTGGAAAGGCATTGGTACGTTATAACTGATGCGTTATAATTGCCCTTATACTGTATATTACTTTCCAAGTAATATATAAGCCAAGTTACATATTTTATGAGTTATAATTGTCATTATACTGTATATTACGTGCCAAGTAATTATCGCATGAATGAAATGTATGAGAAAAGACCAAACTTATTTTGGAACAAACTCAAAACATGAAACACAGAATTTAATTGATTTATTATGTTGTACTCCATTGCAAACCTAACAAACGTGGATAAAGAAACAAGAATTCTGTGTTTAAAACAGAATAGTCATTATGTGAATCTTGAAATGCATCAAAACAGCAACATAACTTCATAATTTCGCAATTTATTACATGCTGTTTGTCATTACTGAAGCCTATTTAAGAAGCATACTGAGAAATATCATTAACATAAGGAAGAATTCATTCATTCGACATTTTTCTGAAGCCTATATATAACGCGGACAGGTCCGGTTTTACAGTTAAGCGGCAGCTCTGAGCGTACGGCTTGGATCGATATAATCGCTTATCAACGTCGCGTCCGGAAATGCAGGTGTGTGTGTAGGGTGTCCCATTTCTTCCCACAGCTTTTCTGCGCCGCTCGTTTCCTCGTCCTTCTGAAATTGCGTGCAATCGACGAGGAGGAGGACACGAGGGTGGTAAACGAGGAGAGACTATTGGGCTTCGTTTCCCATAACGTTCTTGTATCCCGCGCCCAGGAAGCGGTATCTTTGCACTCTGACCGTAAGTGAAATCTGATGTCGTCTAAAATGAGCTCTTCCAGACAATTGCTTTAAAAACGCTTGCACTTTAGTAAATCTAATCCCATTTTATTCTTTAATTCATTTCATTCACATTCATTTGGATATCCACTAAAGGATATGCAAGTTAAAGAAAAAACGTAGCCTAATAAAAATACATTTGTTTTGACGGTAGGTGCGTTCTAAAACAATTCTAATGTTGCATTTTTTTCATCTCAATTCTCACTGTTCTTATGAGAACTGTGAAATGCCTTTAATTTAAGATGGCCTTTAAAGTTGCTCTAGAATAGAGTGTTAGCTAAAAAAAAAAAAGAATAAAAGGAGAGCAAGAAGAAGCCAAAGACAAATTGTCCTCTCACTCCACACATTTGAAATTTATTTTTACACCTAGATAATTATGTGACTCCACATTGCTTTTGTAAGTTCCCAATCTACACTGGATAGCTGCAATCCCCAACTGTGGAACTATCAATGTGCGAAGTCCGATGTTATTGTTTGAGAAAGTGACTGTTTTCTGACATTTACCCTTACCTTGTATTTTAATGAGGAGCAAGGAAAGGCTTCATATTTTCCATCAAATAATGAATGAAACCAGACGTGACCCAGCACCCTGTCACACAGTTATATACAGTTATACCTGGTGAGTCATTTTACCTGGAACTATGACTCAAATGGAAAACAACAGCAAGCCGGTACCAATAATGTGCTGACTAGTTTGGCAGCCAGTGAGTCAGCCCAATCCACAATGGCTCCCTGAGATCTTGTCCAAAGGCCATACTTGTTTTTGGATTTTCCCCCGGTTTTTCTCCCCAATTTAGAAGCCAATTATACCCTCTATTTATTTAATTTTATTTAAATGTATTATTATTTATTTTTCGATTAACCCTCGCCCCACAAACTCGTCGCCCGTCTCTACAGGGCAAGCTACTCTCCGGCGGCGAAGATCTGCCTCCTTCGAGACGGAACTTACCAACCCACTTTCTGGAGACACCCTTATGTGCTTCACAGCGAGTTCGTGCCGACCACCCTCCCCCCTCTCTCAGGAACGGACAGCCAAACGTGGCCCTTGATCGGGGCTAATTGACAGGGCCGGTCTGGCAGAGTCGGGTTTCGAACCACGTCCCTGATAGGCAGCTCACACTCATACAGGACCAGCCAAATACGGGTGCATTAGACCGCTATGATATCCGCCAGCCCCTGAAGGCCATCCTTATAACAATACATCGTTTTTATTTTTTATATTATTATTTTTATATTTCTTATTTTTTTAGGACAATGGTATAATGAACTGGATGAAGATAATAGAGATGGTTGTTATAGCAACGATGAGTCAATGTACAGTAGCCTCTCGATTTTGAAGGCCAAGCTGAATGGCTCATCTTCTTTCGATCCTTATTAGAGCAGAAGTGGCTTTTTTTATTTCCTTCAATACTGGCTCCTTAGATTGCACTTGTGAACCTTTGCTGAGTGTTTATAGCGAAGCTAGATAGCTATGGTTTCCTACTGTTGGCTTGCGGGCTCCCCTGCACAGCCAAGCGCATGAATGTTTTTCCCTAATGCCAAGAGGCACACAAAGAACATGAGATGCTACTGTTACTTTCCAACGTTTCAGCAATGCATAATCCACTCCAGGAACTCTGCAGACACAATGGGGCAAAATCCACAAAGGGGTGCACCACAACACACAAGTGTATATGATCCCATTCTTATTTCATGGAGCACTTAAGACATTTCATTTCATGTCATTTCAGCATAAAACAAAGAGTATTTACCTGGCTAGATACTTCACTTCTAAAATTGCACTGCAGAGTCTTGGAGCAATAGGCATACAAGATACAGATAGGACCACACACACACACACACACACAAACACACACACACACACACAAACACACACACACACACACACACACACACACACACACACACACACACACGCACACGAGTCGTGGGGTGCAGGTTTGGTCTGTGATATAAATAGTGCACTGGAGAAATGCACCCCGCCTTGTTTCATGTCTCAGTGGTTTCGATAATCGAGAGTGAAAATGCTCAATGAGCACACAGCATATCCCTTCTGACCCCAACGTTTAAATCCAACGAATTGAGCGAAGACTTATTCCTGCGGATCTATTGACAGCTCGCAGATATATTGGCAGGAACGACGGTGAGATAATAATAATAATATAGTATATGCCATTTAGCAGACGCTTTTATCCAAAGCGACTTACAGTAGTGAATGCATAAATTATTCAGTATATGTGGTCCTGGTGGGAATTGAACCCACAACCTAAGCGTTGCCAATGCCATGCTCTACCTACTGAGCCACACAGAACCATGAGAGAGAAAGAGGGAGAGGGAAAGAGAGAGAGGGAGAGAAAGAGAGAGAGAGGGAGAGAGTGAGAGACAGAGAGGGAGAGAGAGGGAGAAAGCACATGCCCAGGAAACAATTATAGTCCTTTCACCGACGAGAGGAAACCAAAGTCCTCAAACTTAAATGGATGGAGGAGAGAGAGGCTTAGCCTCGCCTTCCTGAGATGTCTTTATGTAAAGCTGTACAGCAGGACTGCACACACCAGTGTGAATAAGCATCTCTGTGTTCAACTTCGCATGTCGTGCGTGCCAGAATGGGGAGTACAGGAAAATAAACGTAGGTCATATTCATGAGACATTAACCAAGATGCCAATTTCATTCTTCATGGATACATCCTGTACTTTTTCCCACAAAAGACAGTGTCATTAAACTGGCCTTTACTGAAATATATCTTTTTTTCACATTTTCTCTTTCTGCTGTTTTCTCTCAGGTTTTTTTCTCAATTTTTAGTATCCAATTATACCCACATTTTTCACGTCAATTATCCCACTCCCTCATATGTCTTACAAGTTCGCTGCCATAGTCCTGATACCAATAGTGACATGAGGCTGGGCACCGCTCAGCTGGAACCTGCCAACCCGTCACCGTAACTCCAGTACACACGCACAGGGCCACTCCTATACGCAGCGAGCTTGTATCGGCTTCCCTCCCCCCTCCCTGGGGCAGACAGCCAATTGCCGCTCCCTAGTGGCACTCCGGTGGAATCTAATCCCAGGCGCAGTGGCCAGCGTCTAACATTGTAACCGCTAGACTACCTGGGAGGCCCACTGAAATATATCTCAATGTTCCAGCGACCAGCAGGAAATGTCCATTCCTCCCACACCGCACATGTGGTTTGTTGCCCCCCTTTACAAATGTTGTATAAACTGTTTGACACGTGATCCATCATTACACAATGTGTGTTTTTCTGAACAATGCCACACGTTGTTAACTTTACATTCGCGACCATGTTCCATCGCCTTTGCCTGTTTGGAGAAAAGTCGGTCACAATGGAAACCAAGGATTTTACAAGGTAAAAATACCTAGACAATCTCCAACAATGAACATAGACACACAGATCCCCAATACCCCTTCATACTGCACACGGAGGACCATGCCTGAATGCTTGTGTTGTTTCTGTACAAGTTGTGATGTATTCACAGTGTGATGTATTGGGAAAGATAAGATAATGAAATCTGGTTCAAGCATTATGGAATACACAGGATCTATTATGAAAAACTGTGTAGACCATAACAGTTGATAAAGTAACAACAGCCTATAACAATTGACCTGGATACTAGCTCACAGCAACCATTAGCCATTTGTGAGAAGTCTGTTAAAACCTCAAACCATAACCAGTACACACAGAACCCTGGTGGCCAGTGGACGACTTGCGCTCTGGGCGAGTGCCTTTACCGTTACGCCACCCGGGGGGACCCAAGTAAACATTTTGTGAGGAATATCAGTGACTACTTGTTGTTGTCGGTGTACGGCTGTGAGAATTAATTTCAGTGAGAGAAAAAACTGTGGAATTATTCCTGCACAACAACGTTATCAGTATTGATTCATCCTTTCGGATTCGCAAATTAAATTTGGATCTGAAAAGCTAGCGGGCTGGTTTGTCATCATCGATTGGTGGTTGAGCGCTCGCTAAAGACGTTAGCTGACTTATTTTTAACTCTTCGGTGTGTGTGTGATGTATTCCAACATTTTCTTTCATGGCAAATTGAGTTTCACCTTCAAATGTTGTTAACCGGTGATTAATGCTAATTTAAGTCGGCCTAATTAATACTTAGTCTTTGAGCTGCTGGAGTGTGAAGTGCATCTAAATGTAAGGTCCACAGGCCTGTAAGTGAAAATTCACATTCCTAACTTGTCTTGTTTCTGGAATGCACAATTTCATATAGGCCCTACATTTGAAACACTGTGAAGCAAAGGTGGCGATGACAATGACAGAGTGTCTTGTTATGTACCTGTGCGTGACAACCTTGTTACACCATGTCTCCGAACGAGGTAAGCGCTGAACGGGAGACAGAATGCAGGTATTTGCATCTTGTTCCTTTATTGCCTTTGGGCAACACTTGGTGTATCCACATATTGTTCTGTCAATCCCAAACTCCAGCACCATAACGACAGTTACAGAGTGGACCACACATATTATTCAACATGGAATAAAAGATACAAGATGTATTTTTTTATATTAACATCGCGCATGGGGTGGTGCAGTGGATAGCACTGTCGCTGCACAGCAAGAAGGTCGAATCCCAGCAGGGATTTCCCCGTGTCCACGGTGATTTTGGTTTCCTCCCACAGTCCAAAGACATGCACGTTAGGCTAATTGGAGAGTCTAAATTGCCCGTAGGTATGAGTGTGTGAGTGAGTGGTGTATGTGCCCTGCAATGGATTGGCAACCTGTCCGGATGTATTCCTGCCTCTTGCCCAATGCATGCTGGGATAGGCTGCATACAAATGAACTTGTATTTAATTTGCGATTGTGATTCGATTTAATTAATTGAATTCAGGGGGTTTAAGCACTACCCATGATCTTTGGTATTTTTATCAATGTGCAAAAAAGACACATAAGAGAGAAGTAGTGTGACAGAGCACGCAGCAAATTAACACAGACCAGTGCAAGATAAGGGTCTATGTAAAATAAAATATATTTTTTTTTAAACCCACCTGAAGCTGTGGGAGATAAATGACTCATGCGTCAGGAAATGATGATCATTGGCCCTTAAAAAGCAGGCTTCCTCTGATGCCCAATTAGACTTCAGAGACCTTGATAGTCAAACCAATTATTAATCTGCGCTGCAAAAAAAATCGGCGACAAGTACAAATGGAGCACAGACTGGATACGTATAGTTAATATGAAGTCCTTATTGGCAATGCTAATGCAGTCCATTTGGTAAAAATGTACCATTTAAATAATTAATGATAATTACCGCGCCGCACAACATGTTGTGATTTTTTACAACAATCTGCATGCTTAATGACCCGGCCTCGCGTCCATTACCCGCCATCCGTCGAGGCGTCAGAACCGTGAAATCCATCTGCTGATCTCCGATTGGCAAACGATGACCTGCACACTTCACACATAATTCCACGGCCGGCTCAAACCGCGCAACGGTTTTTCACACCGACGAGGTCGCGTCCCAATGGGTTTGATTGGAAATAAATAGTGGCAAGAACTTCCTTTTGTTGCTTTCAGCACAATTGTAAAAAAACTCAAAATAATAATAACGTCACGCAGAGTCCTGAATCAATGCTTTGTAGACATCCACATATTGCATAGGTCAAAGGGAAGAAATAATACATTCTAGTAATGCACTAAATCATATTTGTGTATTTTTATTTATTTATAGTTTCTCACTTTTCCCCATTTTTCTCCCAATTTGGTCGCCAATTATACCCTCTATTTATCTCAATTCACCCTCCCCCACGAGTAGGCCGCCCATTCTCCGGGTAACGAGACAATTTTTCCAGCCCGGTAGAACCCGACCACGGACGAGTTCAAGCCGGCTAACAAGCCAAACGCCGCCCCCGATCGGGGCTGATGACCAGGGCCGGTCTGGTAGAGACAGGTTTCGAACCGCAGCTCACACTCATATCGGACTAGCCAAGATATGGTGCATTACACCGCTACACTATCCGCCGCCCTAAAACATATTTTTTTATCAAATTAAATTGAAATTAGCAAGCCAGAATGTAGCTGGTGAGTTTCTGTGAGTGATGAGAGCCAGCTCTTGAGCACAGCTACACGTAGCTAGGCCGGGTAGTGATTTACAAAAGCTTTTTTCATGATCAGAATTTCTTTGACCTTTCAGGAGTACATGAAAAGGTCTGCATAATATGGGGTTTTTTCTTCCATTTTTAATTTCATTTTTTTTAAAGCTTGATCTACTTTAATACAAGGTTGGCAACTGATGTCTTCCTGAGCCCCTCTTTAGGAGGAAAGGGTCATAACAGTGAAGAACGGAAGTGGACAGAATAAAAAATGTTTCCCAAACGCCAACCGTGCTATGCTACTTGCAGAGCAGACATTAGCATTCACGACGGTACCGCGTACCAGGGGCTGTGGCACCTCACGCACTCTTTACTTTACACAGAGATGAGCCTGCAGATTATTCTGCGTTTTACTAAATCTGGGAACATCGCCCAGCGAGCGCCCAGGGCTGCCCCTTTGATCAGGCCTGAATGTTGATGTCGTCTCACGTCAGTGTTGTTTTTATTCCGGTTCGGAGTAGGACCCTTAGCCCCCCCCAGTCTGGTACAGTTGGGTTTTGAACTGCAACCATGATAGGCAGCTCACACTCGTAAAGGACCAGCCAATATGGGTGCATTAGACCGCTACGCTATCCCAGGCCCCCACAGCAGCCTCCTTTGACCCGTTCCTCCAGTTAGTGCCTCCCCCCCCCACCACAGTTCCAGTGACAGAGCACAGCCCTGGACACAATCATGCCGCACAATTCAACAGCTCCGGGAGCAATTAACGGAAAAAAAAAAAAAAATCATGTTACAACACGATGCATCAAGTGGGTAAGTGGCCTGTGTTCTTTCTCCCCTCACTGACAGATAGAGTACATCTCAGGCAGAGGGATTTCTTCCTAAGCCTTCACTGGACTGGCAGTGTAGTATAATGGTTAGGGAGCTGGTTTTATAACTCAGAGGTTCAATTCCCAGGTGGGACACTGCTTTTGTACCCTTGGGCAAGGTACTTACCCTGAATTGCTTCAGTAAGATATCCAGCTGTATAAATTGATTGTATGTAAAGAAATGTAAAACTGTGTAAGTCGCTCTGGATAAGAGCATCTGCTAAATGTCTAAAATGTAAATGTAAATGTCTTCCACAATAGTTGTGGAATTGGTTCCATAAGAACGCATGTTAATTAATGTCTTACATCCAAACTCTGCAACAGTATATCGGCATAACTTTGCACTTAATCTGTTGGCTAATATCATCATGTGAGATATTCATTTTTACTAAAGTCATGGAAACGTAGTTATGCAATGTAAAAAATGAGGGGGGTTGTATCAGACCTCCTACTGCACACCTAGGAGTGATATTACACTGCTGCCCGCGACCTCACTCAATATGTTCCACTGTGAAGCTCCCTCCAATTTTATGTGTGTCTGTGTGCAGCAAAATTTTTGTTTTTTTTCCCCCCAAGAGGAAAGTCTTTTGAAGGCAAATCCCTCTCAGCCAGAACAGCCCATCTTCACACAATTGAGCAGATGAGGACACCCACTGAGGTGATCCTGGAGCTGTTACAAACCCTCCTCCCCATCGCTACACCTGCCTGCCAGCAGCCAGTGCTGATCAACAGCTGATTTTTGCCAGACATAAAATACCTTCTCTCCAAAAGAGAATTAATATTGTTAGATTGAAAGGGACCTTTTTTTTGTCACTGCCATAGTCCTGAGACCGGTAGTGAGCGCTGTACCGCCTCCTCCGAGCCGGCACCTGCCACGGTCACCGTAACACACAGAGCCACTCATATACGCAGCGAGCTCATTCGGCTATTTTATCCCTCCCCCCTCCCTGAGGTGGACAGCCAATTGCCACCCCCTAGTGGCACTCATGGCCAGAGACAAAATTGGCAGAATCGAACTCCGGTTGCAGTGGGCAGCGTCGGACGTTCTACTGCTACACCACCTGGGAGGCCCCCTAAAAAGTAATTTAAAGTCATTACTGTACATCATAAAAGGAAACTACGAGGGGGGGGGCTTATCCTGATTTCTGTGCAGTGAACCATCTTGAATTACAAACACCCCCCCCCTCGAAAAGGATGCCAGTCCGTCACAGATCCACTGTCCCCAAAAACATCTCTCTAACGCCAAGGTCTGAACACCGCTCTGACAGCATTTGGCATGGGCCACAGAACACAATATTCCATCTGGCACATGGCCAGACCAGACATATCCCAAAATGATATAAAAGAAATATAACTCACTACTTTTTTTTCAACAGACAACAAAAAAACGTAGGCTTACTGATTTTAAGCATCCTTGTGTTAAGAGTACACTGTGGTGCCCAGGTTGTTGCTGTATTCATTCACTGTAATTTTATTTGTTCAGTTGGTTTGTCCTGTCTGTCAAGTTCGAGAGATGCCGCTGATTCAACTTCCAGCACGTTGCACACAGGGTATCTCTGCAATGATAGGTTTGTTAGCTCCAATACAAAGCATTGCCTTTTTTTAAATTTTGTTTTTATTTTGTTTCAGATTTTTCCCCATTTTCTCCCAATTTAGTAGCCAATTATACCCTCTTTTCATGTCAACGATCCCCCTCTCGTATTGTGAGTTCGCTACCGTAGTCCTGAGACCGGCAGTGACAAAGGAGATGTACCGCCTCCTGCAAGCCAGCACTCGCCAAGCCGTCAACTGTAACTCCGGTACACATAGAGCCACTCAGCGAACTCATATCAGCTTCCCTCCCCCCTCTCCGGGGCAGACAGCCAATTGCTGCCTCCTAGTGGCACTCCCGGCCAGAGCCGAGCTAGCGCGGCCGGTGGAATCGAACCCCGGTTGCAGTGGAAAACATGTATCCTGGTCGGACGATCTTACCGATACACCACCCGGGAGGTTTGCCTTCAAACGGATGTACAGAGAAATATTGTTTATTAATGTACCTTGTATCTTAACCCCCTGAGGTCGGCTGGATCGGCGCCGATCCAAGCAGCAATACAAGTATATTACTATTTCTAACTTCGCGATATTTTATCATACACACGCGGCAAAAACATTGACAGAAACCTTAGAATCGCGACTTTCCGATTTGAGCACTGGCAAATCAAATGGGATTTTTAAAATTAGCTTAATTAGACCAAAAGTAAACCTTGCTTTTTACTCTGTTTTTTACCTTTTAGTAACGTCCCCTTCTATTGACATGTTAACGAGGTGCTAATTTCGGGAGGTTTGTCGGGCCATGTGTGAAAAACGCCGGCATAAACAACACAAACTGAAGAGGACAGTCTATGCTGATATTTATTTTATTTCGCTTGTTTTCAAATACTCGTGAAAATATATATAAATTCCGCGTCTTGTGACTACATATTCCGCATGTCCCAATGTAACAAATTGCAATAGGCACAGAAAATACTTTTCAAACAGCCTAAAATGTTATAAAATATATCGTATGTCTGTGTTTACGCTTGCAATCTGCCAGCAACAGTATATTCACGAGTATATTTTCAAATACTCGTGAAAATATATGAATTCCGCGCCTTGTGACTACATATTCCGCATGTCGCAATGTAACAAATTGCAATAGGCACATAAAATACTTTTCAAACAGCGTAAAATGTTATAAAATATATCGTATGTCTGTGTTTACGCTTGCAATCTGCCAGCAACAGTCTATGCTATTGATTTTATTTCGCTTGTTTTTTTATTTTTTTACATCTTGTCTGTGTTTACGCTTGCAATCTGCCAGCAACAGTCTATGCTGATATTAATTTTATTTCGCTTGTTTTCAAATACTCGTGAAAATATAGCCTATGAATATCGCGTGTTGTGACGCCAAACATTCCGCGTGTTGCAACGTAACAAAGAGCCAAAATGAATATTCAGGTATTTAGCATTTAGCCCTCCCACAGCCTGAAATAAATGTGACCAGTTCTGATAAAAACAGGTTTTTAGCTATTTAGATCTCAGATGTGCTAAACTATTTTCACACCCTTACATAACCAAGACCTTGGTGAACAAACGCACATTGGCAAAACAATTCGTCACTATAGTTTAGTGTGTGCTTTCACATCTTTTGTGACAGCAGAAAAATTTACTATTTTTAACTTGTGTGTTTGTAGATCTATTTACAAGCTGCATATGATACTGACCAAACTATTGATGGCATACAAATGTAGCTGTGATTGTCCTTCAAATAAAAATATCAAACACTTTGGAGTAAGTGTGTGTTAAATTGATGAAATTGAGATAAATATCAGACCATGCCAAAATCTAAAAACATTAAAAGCTTAGCACGGACCTCAGGGGGTTAAAAGGCCATTTATCATAACAGGATCTTTCCATAGGTTACAGTAATTAGCTTGCTAAGTTCATTAGCTAGACAATGCAGTTCACTGATTGCTAACTGCTTACAGCATAATTTTACTTTTACTTTTACACTTTTCCTGTTTCCAATGGCTATATTACAGTTTAAAATTCAGCTTGATAGCTATCGGTCTGCTTTTTATGCTTTAATATAACAAGTGACTGTCATATATTAGAATAAAATGGCCTGCACCCACAATACATTTAAAGCATCGACATAGTGTGAAGACATGCTGGAAAATGCAGAATAAAAAATAACAGTAGCACAAAGCACAGCACAAGCTGGTTGGGGTTATGGTTTGCAAAAATAATCCATGGCTCAGGGCCCCTGGGTGGCGTAAAGGTAAAGGCACTCTCCCAGAGTGCAGGTCAGGTCAGGGTTCGAGCCCCGGCTGCGACAGCCCAGCTCTGGGCAGGAGTCCCGCCCCCATGAGCTCGCTGCGTATAAGAGTGGCTCTACTTGTACTGGAGTTACGGTCAATGGCTTGGTGAGTTCCGTCTCGGAGGAGGCGGTACATCACCTTTGTCACTGCCAGTCTCAGGATTATGGCAGAGAGCTCACAGTACAAGAGCTTGCTGCTTGCTGGGGGATAGTTGACATGAAAAGAGGGTACAATTGGCTACTAAATAGGGAGGAAAATGGGGGAAAAACAAAATAAAAATTAAACGGCTCAACCAGTCACAATAAGCTCTGTGATGACTCGGTCTGAGATTGAACCCAGAAATGTTTTTTTTTTTGTTTGTTTTTTTTGTTTGTTTATTTGTCAGGGACAATGCAAGTAAACATTGTTACCAGTTTAAAACCATGAAACAGAAAGCACTGCATAGAGGGTTTCTAGCCAGAGCTAATTTGCGACCCCTGTCCCCAGTTAGGCTTTTGAAACTGCAACTTGTAACTGTATTCAGGCAAGAAAGTGTTGCTATTGCTACAAACAGCTTATATACGTTTTTTGAAAGATATGAGCCTGTATTTCCAAAAATAATAAACTGACTCACAACCAGAGGAGGCCTGTAGCTTTGTTAGGAATGTGACTGTATATTGAGTCTACATTGAGCAGGTCAATTTGACCCGTCTTCCTGCGCAACGTATGGTTTGGGAACGGAGGCCTTGTTCCATATTTCAGAAAATTCAAAAGAAAAGAAAAAAATAAACTAACATTTCTTAAAACATCCCGGTGACAGGTTCACCCAGGTACACAGGGGAATCTACTGATAACTGATTATGCAATCATCATTGAACACACAACCTTATTACACACACACACACACACACACACACATATACAGTATATATAACTGCAGTTTACTGTAACATTCATTTGAAGTTCCCTGCACAAAGATTGCAAGCAATTAAACATTGTTACAAACAACTTACAAACTATAAACACAGAAGGCACACAACCCTCCAAGATCCACTCCAAACTTTTCCCCAGGTTAATGCTTTTTCTCTCAAAGATAATCATTCAAGGTGCCCTATAGCATCATAAAAACCATGACTAAGCAACATTCCCGAAATAATATTCAGATGTCATGAAACGGAAAATCATCTCTGCTTGCAGAACGAAAACATTTGGCTCATGAGCGATAGTGTTAAAGGCACTGGCGAAGATTGGCAGTGGCTACGGTCCTGTCAAGATTCGGATGAGTCATACAACAACCGCGCACATTAAGACATTTCCAGAGAAACTGTCAGCCAGAGAACACATAGGCAGAGCCACACACTCAGATTAAATTATTCATACACGTTGCCAAATATACTACATCAATTCAGATGTTGATTTGAGTATAATAATACTAATAGTCATAATGCAGTATAATTACAGCATGCATTCAAATTAAACCCAATGATTCTTAATTTGACCTAGATCCTCTATGTCAGATAAGTGCACATTACTCTATGAAAATGATCCAATTGCATTCATTTGCACCATAGTTCCCTTCACCCCTTAGTTGATTGCAGTACATCCTTGCTGTGACCTCATGCTGATGCCAAAAGGTGTAGGTGCCATTCGCTATTTCTGTGGACTTTGTTGCAATATACATAGCTAGTGTACTGTGTGTGTTTGTGTGTGTGTATATATATATATATACACACATATTTTATATATATATATATATATAGTAGTGCCACTGGGGGTGGGTGACACACAAGGATCATTTCAGTGGGTGTAGGCAAGCGATGAAATGCAGAGGCAGAGATTCCAAAACAAAATACTAATTTTAATAAATGATTTCTCCAAAACAAAAAATAAAGTCTTCACTTAAAGAAAAAAATCTTCTTAAAAAAACAACCACAACTCAAGCATCAAAACTTCAGGGTGTGAAGCCTGCAGCACAGCTTGCTGCACTCCAACCTTCTCTTCCACTCTCCCCCCTCAATGCAGCACAATCAGTCCTTTTTTTGAGTCCCAAATTGAAGTCAGCTGCCAACAGTCCCCATTGTCTCATTTGCTTCAGCTGGTGGCCAGGTGTGGAACTGCAGGCTGCTGGGAGCTGTAGTCTCGATGGCTTTAGTGGCTCTCAAGAGGTAAAGGGGCAGGCAGCCATTTCCCTGGGCTGCCCCTTGTGATCCCACAATACAGTTCCCCGTTAAATCTGCACCCCATCTCAAAAACATTCCCTTTTGTTGCCTTGCAGCCTAAAATTAGAACACATTAAATCAGACTTTTCATTTTGGACTGTTGATGGACTGCACTCAAGTAATTCCACAGGTTTTCTTTTTTAAATGTATAGTTTCCATTTTCCAAATTTGGTTGCCAATTATACCCTCTATTTATCTCAATTCACCCTCCCCCACGGGTCCACGACCCGTCCTCCGGGTAACGAGCCAATTTTTTGGTGCCGGTAGATCCGCCTCCTCCGAGACGGAACCCAACCACGGAAGCCCTTCCTGCTCTTCGACGAACTCATGCCGGCTCACCCTCCCCCCTCCCCTGGGGCAGACATCTAAATGCCACCCCTGATCAGGGCTAATGGCCAAGGCCAGGCTGGCAGAGACAGGTTTCAAACCGGATCCCTGATAGGCAGCCACACTCATATCAGACCAGCCAAGATATGGTGCCTTAGACCGGTACGCTATCCACCGCCCACATTCCACAGGTTTTCAATAGGATTTAGGTCAGGGCTCTGACTAGGTCACTCAAGGACGTTCACCTTTTTTGTTTTCTAGCCACTCCACTGTTGCTTTAGCTTTGTGTGCTTTGGGTTGTTGTCATGATGAAAGGTGAACCTCCTTCCCAATTTCAACTTTCTTGCAGAGGGAAGCAGGTTTTCCTCAATAATATTTCTGTATTTTGCTCCATCCATTTTCCCTTCTATCTTGACAAGTGCTCCAGTTCCTGCTGATGAGAAACACCCCCATAACAGAATGCTGCTGCCATCACCATGCCTTACAGTAGGGATGGTGTTCTTTGGGTGATGTGCTGTATTGGGTTTTTACCAAACGTTTTGCATTTAGGCCAAATATTTATCTTGGTTTCATCTGACCACGCTTTTTGCCACATGGCTTCAGACTCTTCAGATCGTTTTTTTGCGGGACTGAATGTGGACTTGTTTGAGTAGTGGCTTCCTTCTTGCCACCCTACCATACAGATCAGAATTGTGGAGAGCTTTCTGTATTGTTGACACATGCACGCATTGACCACTCTTTGCCATAAAGTCCTCTAGCTCTTTCATAGTTGCCATTGGCCTCTTAGTGGCCTTTTAAATCTTTCTATACCCATTTCCTGATATGTGCCTTTCCAAAACTTTATCCAGGAGTTCTTTTGAAAGGTCCTTTTTGCTCATGGTGGATTATTTACTCTCAAATGCACTACCCAGCAGTAGAATCCTCTGGAAACAGTTGATTTTATTCTGAAGTAATCAGAATCTCTACAATTGAACACAGGTGGAGGCCAATTAGCTTGGTGTGTGATCTGGAAAGTGATTGGTTACCCCTGAGCTAGTATACAATTGGTATGATAAGCAAGGTATAGACTTATCAATCTAAGTTATTCAAAAAAAAATTCACTTGGAGGTGTAGATGTGTAAATAATTGTAGATCCTGAAAAGTGCCAAACTCTCGGCGCTGTATAGGTAAGGGGTATGCCACGCCAACCCGTAACTTGGAAGATGGAATACCTGCCATCCCAATCTATCCAGAATTTAAAACTACACCCTGATGAAGGCAAGTTGGGCATACATATTTTAATGAAGGCTTTTTAACATTTTCATAAAAGAGTACCTTGGTTTTCTTGACTTAAAAAAAAAATTGTATAATTTTTGCTGACATTTGATTTTTAGTTCGTTTTTTATTTGTTGAAGAGTCCGCTATTGTAGAAGCCGGCAATTTGCCAACCACTTCAGCCCTGCGAAAGGCAATGAATTTACCTCTGGCTCTTAAAATGAAGGGGCCTAAGTGAAGGAACATTGAATAATGGATTGAGGTACAGCTAGGCTAACATGCCATTGGTTACTACATTGAGCCACTCTTGATAAATCTCATACGTGCATGTAATGAAATTGACATGCCACATTCCGTCAAACCGTTAAGCTATTCTGCCTTCTGCATTTGTAAAACAGGTAATCTGTCAAGCCATGGATGGTTTCCATTATTTCACCACTGTTAGTAAGCAGACAAAGTAGCCCTTTGCAAGTCAACTGCTTTGTCATATTCCACACAATTCTATGAATATTTGTCTGGTTCTGTGAGAAAATGGTGTGCTTGTTGATGGATATTTGTGCTGGGAGGGGATGGTTTTTTTCTAGATACATCCATCCATGTACAGTGGGCTATCATCCTGCTTCATGCCTTCCTCACCACATGGGGAAAATGTTCACGCACTCAGTGCAAATCTTGGATGGGACATCATTGCATCATCAAAAAACTGTCCCGTAGACATGCATTTTGTTAAATGCATAATTTGAGTCATCGTGAGGCTGACCACATCTACAATCAACAGTTGAGTTTACCCAAACAAAAAAACAACAACTACCAATCTATAACAAAAATAATATCTGGATGAAACAATTTACTTAAAATTTCATGTAAAAAGGCATCAGACATTCCCCTTTACAACATTTTCAACAAACAAAAAACATGTTGTTCACCGTTCAGAATGAATGAACAGCATCGTCCATGAAACAAAACGGTGTCATAAGTACATTATACATAAAGACCTGTTATTTGAATGTACAGTATGAAATGTATATTTTGTTCTAAAATGGTACGGTACAACCATTTTTTTCCGTTGCATGTGTTTTAGTTCAAAATAAACGTCTATAGATTGTAAATGAGTGGGAGCCTCTCAATCTCAAAAGGTAAATAAACTTTTAATTCAACGTATTCCCTGATGGTGTACAGCTTTTATAAAAATATTAAAAAGGGCAATGTTTCACTTTTTCTAATGGTATGGTCCACTCCACGAGAAGTCATCTAATTTCATGCAGATTTTTAGGAGGGTTTTCACTGCTGTTAAACTCAGAAAAGGGTTTTTTTTTTGACCCGAGGACAACACAAGTGGTTAAAAGGTTGAATATGTGGAAGTGCATGCTTTCGTGTGCTGTAATGGACATCCCAACCGCTGAATAATAATAATTATCAGGCTTTTCGTACATCATCTCAAAAGAATAACTTGCTTTTGACCACACACTTCATACAGCTTGTACTCTGAAATAAACTGTAGACATAGCATGTAGAGGAACAGCGCAGAACAGGAGAGAAAACGGAAGCAACCTGAAACTCACTGGCAGCAAACGAGATCTTATATTTTACTGGGTGATTTTATCATTACTCACTTACCATACGTTTCTTTTTTTTAATCATTATTCACAACTATAGCCTACATATAATGGCATAAAATATGTTACTGCATATTCATAGAATTTGTTGAAGGGGTTCAGAAATTCAGAACTTGATCGGTTCTGTGGGTGGTGGACGTTTAATATATATATATACACACACACTGTAAACGTCCTCCACCCACAGAATCGATCAAGTTCTGAATTTCTTAACCCCCTCAACAAATTCTATGAAAAAGCAATATATAATATATGTATATATATATATATGGGCTATAGGTTTAATTTGAATGCATGCTGTAATTATACTGCATTATGACTATTAGTATTATATATATATATATATAGCCTATCCAGAGTGTTTTAACCGCATCATCAGTTTCAGACGCTAATTTGTTTACGCGGTCACAAGAAACAGACCTTTACATTAAATCAACGAGAGACCATGTTTAAATAAAAACGGAATTGCACTTGTAAATAACAGCAAATAACATGCGAAATCACGTGAACTTGCCAACTGCGCACACATGCCGATGCTGATCATGTCAGCGAGGCTGTAAACCTGTACCGCTCCGAACAAACCACATTTCCACACAAATTGCGTCGCCTAGACATCCAGCTAGTAATGCACACTCGTTCGCAGCACATCGGGGCAGCGTTGACACAGCGACACATATTAAAGATATAATTGCACACAATACAAAAAAGATTTTAACAAGCGAGATATTGTTGTAAAAATGTCAAATCACCAAATGGGTAGCTAGATTTATATATTTTTTAAATGATCTTACACTCGTAATTACGACACTTGTATGCCACGGACACAATGGCAGCGAGGATACTTTGTTAAATGCCCTCGGTTAACGCACAAACGTCACAAAAACTGCACCTTCGAAATGAGCATGCCGATGTCAAAACGCTATCGACTCAAACACATTTCAGACGGAGAGCAACGAGGGGAAAGAAATGGAGATGCGTCTACTCTCCGGGTCATTAATTATATACAAGCCAAACAATATTGCATTTCTTCTCACCTTTACCAAACGGCGCTCCTCCTGTATCTATAGCGGGGATATGCCACAAGAACAATGACCACCAAAACCGAGCACAGAAACATACATAGATGTCTTCTCCAAAAAAAAATCTATCACCGATTCGAAATTTAGGTCACTTGGCAGGAAAAGTCCAGCTTTTGCTACCAAGAAAAGCGCCTTGGATGGAGAACGGGTTTATACTCCAGTTTACATGCAGACGTATCACCTGTATTATCGATGCAACTGATACCGTTTTAAAAGCCCCACTTAAACGTAACAATGCACACGACACAGTCTACTTTAACAACAGCAAAAATGTCTGAAATTAGTCCGGCAGACGGCAGAAACCCTGGCGCAGCTCTGCCTCCAAACGATCATCTCCGCTTTTGTGCACCTTGCACGGTTGCTACGGTGGATGGAGAGAGATTATAAGCAGCTGGAATGACACTGCACTTACCCAAACACAGTCCCGGGGAACAATGTTCTCTCTCTGCTCGACTCTCTCCCCCTTGATATCTGTCCGAAAATTCACTCAGAGTAGAATTGTGCTCTCATGCCCTGCCGGAGGGTTTGCAGAAATGAACCATTCGCTGGACGTTTGTGTTGTTAGGGAGAGAGAGAGAGAGAGAGAGAGGGAGAGAGAGAAGGGAGGAAAGACGCATCCGCCCGAGTGGAGGAAGCGACTGACCTGCACGAGAGCGAGAGCGAGACGGGGATCACTGCGATGTGCACGGCTCGAGGCAGCAGCAGCGCGTGCTCCACTCCCGGGTGTACCACAGCCTCGCGCTGCTAGACGAGCGCATCTGAGGCTCTGCCTACGAATATCTGCGCGTGGTGCTGGCAGGAGAAGGCAGAGCGACATCTCCTGGAAATGTTTGGGAAAGGGGAGAAGGGTTTCTCGATTGCCTCCGCTCGACCAAACCGCCTGACGGATCGTTGACCCATCACATATATGAACGACCGCATACAATGTCATGTAAAATGCATCCTGCTTTTTTTAAATACCCATCTAAAACCGACACCTAATAAGTGCATCCTGTGTGTAGTTCATCTCATGTAAAGCGTTAGTGAAACTCTTGTCTTTTAGTGTTTCTATGCTCGGTTATTCAACGTTTCATGGAAATGTAGCCTTTTATTAGGATAGCAACAAGTTAAAGATGACATGGAGGATCGTTTGTTACATTTCAGTGCAGATATTGTAACCATAATGCTTCATTGTCCTGTGTTGTTATGTTATTTTTCATCATATCAATACCACAGATTTTTAGCAACCAAATTACAACATTTTTAGTCAAAACCTAGCAGTATATCAGCCTTGTCTCAGTAGGTAGAGCGTGGTTCTGTGTGGCTTAGTAGTTAGAGCATGGTTCTGTGTGTCTCAGTAGGTAGAGCGTGGTTCTGTGTGTCTCAGTAGGTAGAGCATGGTTCTGTGTGGCTCAGTAGGTAGAGCGTGGTTCTGTGTGTCTCAGTAGGTAGAGCGTGGTTCTGTGTGGCTCAGTAGATAGTGCACACTGTTGACAACACTTAGGTTGTGGGTTTGATTCCCATTGGGGCCACATATACTGAAAAATGTATGTGTTCATTGCTGTAAGTCACTTTGGATGAAAGCATCTGCTAAATGGCATATATTATATATTACGTCCTGGGCCATATCAAATTGTCGATATAGGAGAATCTATTTTTTATGGAACTAAATCAATAGTGGGTCATTTATTGTATGTTGTGCAAATATTGTTACTGATGAATAAGTAAGCAATGGGCCAGTGTCTGAGATAGATGAGGTCTTGCATTGGTTAGGAGGTCTGGTGAATGCAGTTTAATGCCCTTCCCCACCTACCTAGCCCCCCCCAAAAAAAAAAAAATCACGGTTGTCAAGGAAATCTCCTGAGTTTTGGTGGTGACATCACTCACTTTCCCAAGACTGTGGCTCTGCAGCATTTTCTCTGCAAGAGTACAAATCCCTCCAGGTGCCCAGGTGACTCTATTCACATCCAGGTGATACACACACAAAGCCAGTGAACTTTGAGTTTATTAATCAAAGCATGAAGAATCCAAATGTAATAATTCCTTAGCCACAATATTGCATCACTCGAGAGAATCATATCAAGACATAGTGTATGTGTGTGCATCAATGCATGGAAAATAAAGCAACATTTAAGTTTAATTAAATTTTTTACACTTACATTTTAGGCATTTAGCAGACGCTCTTATCCAGAGCAACTTACAAGAAGCCCATTTATACATGGTAAGATTAATCATGGTTAGTGCAAGAGATCAGTGCAGTAACACTGCGATAGACATCATTGTTGGCAGCTGCACATTATACCGGTAACACAGGGAGATAAAAGTTAGTGTGTTTTTATTATTTTACATTATTAATCATGTAAACAGTTGTGATGACAATCAGTTAATGTACAGAATCAGTGGTAGTGGAGTCTGAAGAGGTGGGTTTTGAGTCTCTTGCGGAAGATGGCCAGTGATTCTGTGGCCCTGACCGGGTGCGGAAGGTCATTCCACCACCTGGGGGTCAGGACAGAGAAGAGGTGAGGCCGCGAGGAACAGCTGTCGGGCGCCTGAAGGGACGGAACAGAATTCACACTGCATGCATTTATGAGCACCCCTATCAAATCATGCAGAGCACAAGTCATGCATGTGAGTGTCTTTGCCAGTGTACTAGTGATGCGACGCATTTCTGCAGCAGCTTCATGCGTTAAGGCAATTCAGAACGATAATATTCATTGGTATAATTGGTACATCTACTCTGTTCTCAGTAGCTTCAATAATTTGGGTGGCAGTGGCTCAGTGGTTAGTGACACAGACTGGCAAGTGAAGGGTTGCTGGTTCAAATCCCAGGAATGCCAAATGAAAAAATAATGAACTGGCAACTGGAGGGATGCTAGTTCATTTCCTGGGGCACTGCTGAAGTGCCCTTGAGCAAAGCACTGAACCCCTAAACTGCTCCAGGGGTGCTGTACTATGGCACTCTGACCTCTCTTAGGAGAGCTATGCAGAAAAACAAATTCCAATGACCTTGTGTGTAACATGGCAATACAGAATATTATATTATATCTGCTGTAGGTACTTTACAAGGCTGGGGATCTCAGAAAGGCCAATACTGATTATAAATAACATAACCAATAAAATGCCCGTTATCATCTCCAGGAATTTTGCAAGTGAAATATAATAAATAATAAATGAATTATCTCAGAGGAAATCATTTTGCACTTTATATAAAAACAGAAGGTGGCAGCCAGGTAATATAGCCTGCATATTTGGAGTTTTTACACAGAATTAGGAGGAGGGGGGGTTATTCATAATGCCACTCCATGCTGCCCCCCATTAAACTATCAACAGGGGTGGGGCGAGGCAGAGAGCCATCCACTAACATGCTTTTACTGTGACATTTATAGAATATTCTTTCAGCTCTGAGAAGTAGACCAATTTTCAACAATGTGTTTCCGATGAGTGGGCAAACGACTCCATGAGAGTAATGAGCTAAAATCTGTGATGCCCACACTGCAGAAGCCAGAGCGGGTCTGCTCTTCACAAATCTTATTGTTTTATTTTTTTATTTTAAAATTTGATTCAGATTTTTTCCCCACGGACAGAACTCGCTCACTTACTTTCTGGAGACACCCTTTGCGCTTCTCGGCGAGTTCATGCCGGCTCATCCTCCCTCCCTCCTCCCCCTGGGGTGGATAGCCAAACACCGCCCCGATCGGGACTCTTAGCCAGGGCCAGACTGGCACAGTCGGGTTTCAAACTGCGGCTGTAATAGGCAACTCGCATTCGCAAAGCGGATGCTTTAGACCGCTACGCTATCCGTGGCCCCCACAAATGTAATGTTTACAGCACAGATGAAAGGTAAACAGTCCGAGTGTCACATTGATGGGTTTCATCATTGTTATTAATTTGTGAAATAGAATAGAGAGGCCAGAGTTTCCCAACCCTCGTTCTGTGGGTGCATTGTGATACTGTGATATGCTTCTTCTAAATCCTTCTGATTAATTAGATTTAACTTGGATGGCTGTTTGACCGGATACAATTTGAGTTTGACATAAAGATAATGAATCAGACTGTAAAGTTTTACATTTTGTTTCTGATTTTATCCCATTTTCTCCCAATTTAGTAGCCAATTACACCCTCTATTTTTCATGTCAATCCCCCCCTTGTATTGTGAGTTCGCTGCCGGTAGTGACAAAGGTTAAGTATCGTCTCCTCCGAGATGGCATCCGCCAGGCTGTCGACTGTAACTCCGGTACTACAGAGCCACTCCTGTGCGCAGCAAACTTCCTGTCGGCTTCCCTCCCCCCTACCTGGAGTGGACAGCCAATCGCCGCCCCCTAGGGGCACTCCACCGACTCTGGCGCGGCCGGTGGAATCGAACCCCGGTCGCAGTGGCCAAGACTATAAAGTTAAGAGAGAATTATGTTGCCAGAGATACGTTTGCTGTTGCCAGAGATGTACCATTTATGTTATTTTAATTTTTATTTTTTATTCACTTTTATTCAGCCGCAATCATCTTCAGTTAAGCTTTATGCTCTGTTCCATTAATTGTGCTGGACTGAAAACAAACAAATAACTGAACAAAATAATCCTATTCAAAAGTTGAATGCTAATTAGTACTAGCATAAAAAAAGATCCAACATCATATTAATTAATTGTGTGTTTCAATAGCATACCCAGACCACACGACTCAATTATTTCACAAGTTGTCTGTCAAGTGATGTCCAACCCAGATCAGTATTCAATTAATAGTTCAATTACACCTTGGAAATTAGGAGCTGAGTTGAATTGAATGCTACTGTATGCAGTGTGCCCTCAGGAAAAGGCCTGAGAGGCACAGGCAAGGCCTCAATCCATCTGTCCTCAGAGTCTTGCATTCAGACGCACACATGCACACACACACGCAGGCTCGCATTTATATGCATGCACGCACACACTAACTCACACGCACACACACAAACACACTTCATTCATTTTAATTTTTTTGTTTGTTTGTTTTTTTGTTTTTGTTTTTTATAGCCCAATGTCTTTTTCTGATTTATCTGTTTGTTTCTTTGTTTTTTGTTGCTTGTTGCTGGTTTTGTTTACCTGTTTGCTTTGTTTTCATTAATCAGGCACCATATAAGCCCCTCTGGGTTTCTAGCCCCATATTGCACTGTTTATGTGATTATATTTGTATTTTTCTGTTATGTGCTCTTTTTTTAAACCAGTGTGCAAATAAATGAACTAAACTGAACTAAACTAAACTAAACTGAAGACGCCTTTTGTTCAGCATCTACTTGCCCTTTACTCCCATTCACCAAAAGACCAAAGTATCCACAGGCACTCCCGTTAAATGCCAAAGTCGCTATTTTTTGTCAGGTTAAATGAAATGCAGGATTTTTTAATTGTTCATTTTGTTTCTGATTTTATCCCATTTTTCTCCCAATTTAGTATCAAATTACACCCTCTCTTTTTCATGCCAATCCCCCTCATATTGTGAGTTTGGTGCCGTATCCCTGTGACTGGCAGTGACACGGGCAAAGTATTGTCTCCTCTGAGACAGCACTCACCAAGGTGTCGACTGTAACACAGAGCCACTCCTATACGCAGCGAGCTCATGACAGCTTCCCTCCCCCCTCCCTGCTTTTTGAACATGGTTATGAGTCACTGCTCAGCACCTGTGTACTTAATTCACTCTCTTCCCACGGTGAAGAGGATGTTTTGAGAGAAGCCATCCTTTGCTTTTCTTGCTACTCAGCCCAAAATGCCATATTGACACATATTGGCAGAAGTATGCAGCTGCAGGCATCAATAAATGTGTTGGAAGAGCACAGAAACTGGACTTGTGATCAGAAAGATGTACCCCTGGCTAGGCTGTGCTCTTACACTTATACTGAATTTCATTCTTTCTTAAAAATAAAAATAAAATGTTTCAGATTCTTTCCCATTTTTCTCCCAATTTAGTAGCCAATTACACCCTCTATTTATTTAGATTTGCCCCCCCCACGAGTCCGCCGCTCGTCTCCAGGAGGCAAGCTAATTCTCAGAGGGCAGCGAACAATGCCTCTTTCGAGACGGAATTCGCCCACCAACATTCTGGAGACTCCCTTACGTGCTTCACGGCAGACCCGAGCCGGCTCATACTCCCCCCTCCCCCTTGGGCGTACAGCCAAATTCCGCCTCTGATTGGGGCTGACGACCAGGGTCGGTCTCGTATAGTCGGGTTTCAAATCACGACCGTGATAGGATCCTCACTCTAAAGGATCAGCCAATACAGGTGCGTTAGACCACTACGCTATCGGAGGCCCCCTATACTGAATTTCTTCAGCAATATCTCTCTCAACCCTGCATTGTTACAGTTCATATGCAGGTAAGACGTGTGGCCTTACTGCACCTTAAGCATTCAAGTATTTACCGTACAGTTTTGCTTTCAGTTAGTTTTGGAAATATGCATTCCTCATATCTGTTACAACCCACAAAGCCACCCACACCGCAATAGCCAGGTGACTGATCAAATAGGACATGACAAACAAATATTCCTCAGAGTCAACATTTACTATAAAAAATACAGGATTTTGGGGCTGGTGGATAACGTAGCGGACTAACGCACCACACTTTGGCTGGTCCGGTGTGGTGTGCGCTGCCTGTCAGGGATGCGGTTCGAAACCTGCGTCTCTACCAGACCGGCCCTGGTCGTCAGCCTGATCGGAGGCGGCGTTTGGCTGTCCGCCTCTGGGGGAGGCGGACAGTATCTCAGACACTGGCCCATTGCTTACTAATTATTTAGAAATAAATGTAAAAAATAAAAAATACAGGATTTTATTTACCACATACAAACAAAACACATACAGACAAAGACGACGAAGGAATAACTAAACTAAATAAAACAGTCTGTTTACCCCTAGCACTAGAAAGAAAAGATTTCTCACCTCACTCCTGGTGCAAATCAAAATGTGGGTTTTCTTTCCGCAGACTGGCTATCCCTACTCTACACTTCCCTAACTATCAAAAAAGTGTTTAAAAGGATGATTACAGAAAACAGACAAATGAGCAGGTTCAAAAAGCATTTACTGAAAAGGTTTTCAGAAGTTTGACTGGTCGGCATGAAGTTTTCAAAAAGGCAAAAAGGCGAGACCTCCCAAAACCGTGGCTCCGCTCCTTTTATTCTCCAGATGGGGGCGGGGCCAGACGAGGTCAGGGAGAAGGCATGACCCTTCAATGGCCAGCCGGCTCAATCACACATTCCCAAAGTGGCGTCAATTGGCAATCAAGCACCTGCCGTTTAGCAATCATTTGGGGGTCAAATTTTGGCCAACCATGAAAATATCACATGTAGAAAAGCATGGCAAATACGGTTCAACAATGTAAACACAAGACAAATGATTGTGAGGTCACTGACACAATAAACATATGTTAAAGGTGCTACATATGTTTTGATTGGCTTAAGTTCCTGACTCTCACAAACTACATGTGGATCTATGGTCCTGCATGGCAGCTTTGACAGCAAGGAAGGAATCATTTCAAGGGGCTGGTCTTCCAGCAGAGCGAATGATTTGGTACATTGTAGATTTGTGTTTTGTAGACATATTCATTTTAATTGTACAGCATCACCATCCTTCACTCCAGATAATATCCATATTATGATTTAAACCCCATATTATTAACATCAACAACAGCAGGGGCTTTTTCTCAACTGTAAATAATAAATACATTGATTATTTTTCTTGTGCATGTGATTGTGAAAATAACACAGGTCAGGGAAGCTGTGATCATTCAAGTCTTGAGCTGTATCTTCTCATGTCTCTTATCTGTTGAACAGACGTATCTTATGGAAATCTGCACCTCCCTCACTTTTAGATTTAATGATAGGGGTAAGCAGGGTCAATTGCAACTCGGTGTACCATGGTTGTAAAACTGGGTACCATTGCCACTGATGCCACTTATGCCTACCACACGAATATTTACCTTTGAAAAATGCAAATGGAAAATGGTAAATGGATACTGTCAGTAAACAAAGCAAGGCCAGCTATCGTGCATATAAGCCAGCCATTCTCCTCGGCAAAATAGATAGATTAAAAAAGCAAATGGATTTTCACCGTTTTGCCCTTCCCGACTCTGTGTGCCTGGTTTCAACTAATTCATTGCACTGTTTTGGACTCCTAATCAAAACGCTACTTCTATCACCTTAGCCATGTGTGTACCATGTGGAAAACAAACTCCTTGCAGAAAGGCATGACATAGTACATTTGTATTCCGGGACGGATGCCAAGAATTGCGTGCTTTTATCGACGGTTCAGAGTTTTATTTTAAAAGGGAAATGGAACAGAGAAGAAAAAATTATGATAAAAAAATTGTAGAGACCTGTGAGGGAAATTTCAAATGACAATGTTTAAAGAGTTGTAACCATATGCTTTATATAGGAATGGAAATCGAACTGTGTTTCTGCCTGACCTGTAAGTGGCCTCGGTAAAGAGGCACATGAATGCGAAATGAATCATTGTGAAAAGCTTATGGAAACTGCCAAGAGGGCTGGCTCTTGACAAATGTCTGCGGCTAAGGCGCAGGGGATTTTTAAAATGTCACATGAGGTGGTAGGCGCGAAGCTTTCAAAAAACAGAGAATCTAGGAGAGGGCGCAAGGCAGCGCCCGCTTCCATGACGGGGGGGGGGTATACCTGATGACGCGCCAGATCTGAAGGCCAACTCGGCTAAGAAAAAAGAACCTCGTACCAACCAATAATGTTAGAGGATGCCCCTGCGTGGGCGAAAACCTGCAGTGATTGATTGATTGATTCCCTCCCTCCTCACCTCTCCACTGTGTATCTGATGTGTAGTGAGTTTGTACTGGCGCACTATGGCTGCCGTCGCGTTCACCCAGGTGGGTGCTGCACATTGGTGGTGATTGAGGTGAGTTGTCCCTATCGTTGTAAAAGGCTTTTGAGTTCCTTAGGGGGAAAAGCGCTATATAAATCAAATCTTCATTCATTCATTCATTCTATGTGAAGTGGTGCAGCACACGGAGGATAGCGATCTCCACTGCTAGGGATTCGTGTCAAAGGTGTTTCAACGCTTGCGTTGCCAAAGGAAACATTGCCAGGCATGATAGGAGCTAACTGGCAACGAAAAACCTAATTCCCGCATCTCCTGCTCTGACCATTGTGAAAGGTGGAGAACCGCAGCAGTGTTAAATCACTAAACTCGTTCATTTGCGGGGACCGCAGCGCACTGTGGAGAGTGATGGCGCCTCCGGATGACGCAGCGCGCTCTGGAGAGTGATAGCGCCTCCGGATGACGCAGCGCGATACCTCCGAAGCGTGCGGCACACTTGAGAGAATAGCAGAGGTCGAGGAATGAAACGGAGGCTATAAAGAGAGGCTAATCTGCCGGGCAACACAAGCTGTCAGAGGCTAACAGTATCGTCATTCAATACAGTTTTGAGGATGCTTTCAGGAAACCCACGGCGCACGATTATATGCAACAATACAAAACACTGACATCACATCACATCTACTGCTGCTCTTGGAACCACTGTCCTGATGTTTTTCATCCATATGCTCTCTTAGATCTGCCTTGATTCCCTGTTGAGATGTTTCTGGAAAATATAATGTGTGTGAATAGGCAACACATCTGCTATTATATAATGTGGAAAACATCAATTGGCTACATAAATCTAAACATCACTTTGTGGTTCTGTGGGGATCAGTAGGTAGAGCATGGCATTGACAACCTTAGGCTGTGGGTTCGAGTCCCATTGGGACCACATATACTGAAAAATGTATGCATTCACTACTTTAAATTGCTTTGGATAAATAGCATCTGCTAAATGGCATATATTATTGTACCACTGTTCTTCTAATAATTATGTTTTTTTCAGTTACCCATTATAAAAATAATCACATGATCCTTACATTTTGTTCTGTACAGATTACCATAACTATCTTGTATAGTGCAATAATTATATTATATTTGCTATTTGGTGTACAGCAAGATCTATAAGCGACCATATTCCCTTTTTGTGTCCCTGGCATAGGCACAAAGCTAACAGACAGTTTCTACATGTTGACAATATGTGTAATTTTTATCACAAAACATATGGCAAGTTCAGAAATCCAAAACCAAACTTAACCCACTAAACTCTGTCTATAAACAATAAATGTAACACTTATGTAAAATGTAACACTTTATTCAAAGTTAAGGACAAATATGATTGAGTCCAATCCACAGTATAGATTAATAATATTCCAATGCTTACCACACCACACTTACCTTGTAGACATGCAGTAATTTCCATTCCTTTCAAAAATGACATATTCTGTAATTTAGGTGTGTTGCAGAATATTGTCCAGTAAGTGATCTGAATCCTGTGGAAACTTGAGGACTTGTTACAGGATTTTTCATGAAGGTGGATACATAAGGACCTATTACAACCTAAATCTTAAATAAAATAAAAATCAGGAGCCCTATTTTAATTCTAGTACAGAATTATTTCCTAATATCAGTGACCTAAGAAGTCACGGTGTTATGTAATAATGACTAAATTAAGTATAGTCCACCATAGTAGATAGATTGAATACTTGAATACCAAATAGTCTAAGGCGACAGATTTGGAAATTGTCCGCTAGCTATCACATATAAACCCTGGAGTGGTTGTCTAAAAGCTATTGCTTCTGTTGATATTTTACCTCCTAAATGTTATGCATCAGGAAAATGTAGTAACATAATATTGAATAGTAATGTTCCGCGCCCCAAACACAGAGTTATTATGTATTGATCGTTAGTCTTTTAAAATCAAAACCGAGATGCACAATCAAAGCTGGATTACAGTATTGAGATGAAGATAACTCATTAATCGCAAAAGTTACACGGTGTGAAACACATTTAGACTACGATGGGTGCTATGTAAACTAATATAACATTTACAGCTGACATTAAATCTTTAATTGTATTCCTATATGCTGGAACTGCTGTCAGACTAGTATAAAGAGTGGGAAAACATAGGAAAAACATATTTGTTCTCCCATCTCCCTGTACATAAATGTATTTAAATTACATAAACAGAAAATACATTGTGTATGAATCACTAGGGGCATACTTAGAAAGTACGTTAGCCACAAATCAACTGTTAGTTGCTTCCAGGGAAAAACAATAATGTGTTCTGAAAAGGTCTGTGATTGAAATGGGGATATGGTCCACGCAGCTGCCATTGTGGGGACACCCCTGTTAGTTAAGAGCTGTTTTATAATCTCAGAGAAAGTGTCCCGCTCCAGCCCTGGGCCACTGCGACAACCAGCAGAGGGCGCTGCCTGACTAGAAGGATGTTCTGGGCCCCGGGTGGCACAGTGGTCTAACGCACTCCGCCGGGAGTGTGAGCTGCTAACTGTAGTCACGGTTCAAAACCAGACTGTGTCAGTCTAACTCTGGCTGGGAGCCCCGATTGGGGGCGGCTTTTGGCTGTTGGCCCCAGGGGTTGGGGGGTGGGGGAGGGAAAGTCAGTACAAGCTTGCCGAGAAGCAGAAGGGCGTTCCTAAAGAGCAGGTAGGCAAAGTTCTGTCTCGGAGGAGGCCTCGGGGTAGTGGCTTGACACTGGGGGGCGGCGGGGTTGTCAGGGGAGGGCGAATCAAAATAAATAGAGAGTTGAATTGAATAGAAGGAAAATTAGAAACACTTTTTTAAAACTAGAATGTCCACAGGATGTTCGCTGTGGACAACCAGCCACCTTCTCCTGAAGCAGGAGAACTTACATTCATTCACTTGTGATGGTGAGTTAAGTCTCTTCAATCACACACATACACACACACAGCAGCCAAACTCACTCCGCCTCTCTAGGATAATGTTCGTGCACTCTGTAGTTTCTAGTTAAAGATTTTGATGTATCTGGTGGCTTTTGTCCCAGCTGAGCACACTGAACAAGCGCATGTTAGCCTTGTCAATTAAATAATCCAACTTTCATCAATACATCTTAGAAGGTTTAGCTATTAATTACTGTGTATAGGAATCACCTGTAACAAAACAAAATGGCATAGGGCTCTTGAATAATTATATGTATTTACCACTAGATGGCGCTGCGACATACTAAAAACCTGAACAGGACAAAAAGCGTCAGCTTTTTTCACTTTTCTTTTCGACCTTTTTTGGGGGGGTCGATTATATTCACACGGTTTCACACTGCTCTCTGGTAAAAGGCATCTTTCTTGCCCGAACAAGATATTCATTTAAGTGCGGCAAATAGTCACGGCTGATAGAGTTTCCTGTCGTGTCCTTTTACTTTCCGTACAACACGTTTCCAAACAAGTATAGCAATTTAATACAGTAAACTCAGTCACTGTCAATATAAAAACATCTGGATACCATTGAAGCAGCGCCGAGTCGTTCTTAAGGGCTTTGCTTTGGCACGTTGCTCTCTTTCCAAAGCTTTGATCCACAGTTGCTCGATGGATATCCTCCAGTTTGTGTGCCGTTTAGGTTTATAAAAGGGTAAAACAACATAGCTAGACCTGTAACCACAGTAACAAGTAATTAGTAACAATAAAACAGTCTTCCCCAAAGACATTGAACAAAAGCTAGATGACAGACTCATATATATTGTCTATTGCCATACATATGTATGACAATATACAGGTAGATGAGTATATTGTCATTATTATACTGTATATATTTTACAGTGAAAATCCTCTCTGTGTCCCCTCCAGAGGATGAAAATGTGAGATGTACATTCATTCATTTACTGTTACATTCCTCAAAACAAAAACACCACAATGGTGGTCGCTCTCAAAATTGAAACACCACTCTCTCTCTATCTGTGTTATTTTTAAAAAATTGGTATTAAGTAAAATTTGTTTTTTTTAGAAAAGAATGACTAAACATTTTCAGGGGGGCTGAGATGAAAGACAGGGGGCCTAAAGCCCCCCTAAATAGGGTCTCAAATCGCCACTGGTCCCCTCCCAAAAGTTCCACCAATGAAGATCCTCCCCATCGTGCCATAAATAGGCTACTATGAATGCTTTGTGTCCCACCCTGTTACGTCTGTGTATATGTGCCCAGTAGCGTTATCCACCATCAGACCGCAAATTCGTTTCCAAATCACAACAGCCAACTACCCAGTTTACATTCATTTAGGGAACTGATGTTTTTCTTGCTGAACTTCAATACTTCCCCAGTTATTAAAATGAATGAAATCATGCTACAGAGGAAACACCCCATATCTAAAATTAATGACTCAAATGAAATTGCAGTCGGAAGACTTTCATTCTTTGTGTTCAGCACAGGGAAACATGATGTCAAATGCAAATCCTTCAAACTGATGTCATTTTGGGCGATCGGTTTTACATTGTGTTTACTTAGTGGTCTACTGCTACTTTAAAATATCCTCTCTCTATTTTTGCTGTTTAAATCGTCTTATAACTAACCAAATTAGACGGAAATGGGAGATCCATCTGTTTTATCTGTGAATGTCCATCTCTGGACAGGAAGCATTAACCCCTCCCACTAGTTATCGATAGTGCAGTTTTACATAAAATTTCAGGGCAACATCCATCGAAACAAATTTAACACATCAATTCTCGTGGAAAAGAAAATGATTCCTTGCAAACCAAAGGGAAACGCTGTTAAAAAAAAAAAGGTTTTGGGTTTTTTCCCATTTTTCCTCCCAATTTAGTGGCCAATTACACCCTCTATTTATTTAGATTTGCCCTCTATATTACAAGAGTGAAAATAAAGCAGGACAGACACATTCAATATCATATGTGATGTAGATACAGGTAACGGCCAAAATAAAGGAAACACCAACTTAAAATGTCTTAACAGGGCGTTGGGCCACTAAGAGCCACAAGAACACCTTCAACGCACCTTGAAATAGATTCTACAAGTGTCTGGAACTCTGTTGGAGGGATGCAACATGTGAAATGTCATCATTTGGTGTTTTGTTTTGTGGTTCTGTGTGGCTCAGTAGGTAGAGCGTGGTTCTGTGTGGCTCAGTAGGTAGAGCATGGTTCTGTGTGGCTCAGTAGGTAGAGCACGGCACTGACAACTCTTAGGTTGTGGGTTCGATTTCCATTGGGACCACGTATACTGGAAAATTTATGCATTCACTACTGTAAGTTGCTTTGATAAAAGCATCTACTAAATGGCATAAATTATATTATTATATATTATATTACCCCTATACATTAAGCACCATCTTATACTTGCACTACACATGGAATCTTGGATACATTTCAGGTGAGATGAATGAAATCACCTCTCACAGTACTTTTCAGTGTACACGAAGGAGCGATTTGGCGAAGACACGGTCTATTGCACTGTAATGCGGTCAGAGCTGCAGCAGAGTCTGAGCAGATAACAATGTTTGATGGTTGCACCTGCTCCACCCACTCCAAAGGCCACAAGATAGCCATGAGCTCTGCAGTAAATATAAATATTCCATCTGATAAACATACCCCCTGCCCCACTGCCAATTGCGGAATATGAAAAGCGAATCCGACCCTTCCACTCTCCGGCACCCAAGACCCGTCTGTATACACCTGGAGGGAAGAACCCACACCTGCCTCAGATGGGAGTCAGCCACTACATGTGGTGCCAGCTTCTAATTTCCTGCCCTCACTAACTCCATTATTTTAAAATCCACTTCCACTTCGGGTAGAAGCCAACGTGGTACAAGAGGCCAGAACATCTCAGCCCCAATCTCCACATCACCTAAACCCACATCCCCTGCCAACGCTAAAGCCTGGACCAGAAATACCCCACTCTGCAACTTCACGGAAGACCGTCCACCACAGTCAGCCAAAATCCTTCAGCCTAGCCCAGTATCTAAGTCCCAGCTTTAGCCTACGGAGGTGAAGAGGAACCTCCCCCATCTCCTATCGGGGTCGTCCTAAAAGCCCCACAGCAGATTCGTAATGCAGCAGCCTGCACAATATCCAGTCTCCTCAAGGAGGACACTGCTGCTGACCCATAAGCCTGACACCCACAATCCATCACAGAGCGGATCACGGCCCGATATATGCACAATAATGCATCCCTCTCAGCACCCCAATGACTCCCAGCCAAGCACTGCATGAGATTCATCATTTTAGAACATCTGGCCACCATCTTATCAATATGAGTCCCCCATGTCATTCTCTCATCAAACCACATGCCTAAAAAATGATATACCTGCACCCTCTCTAATGGCGATCCATACAGGGACAGAGCTACAGGCCCCAACTTCCGCCTCCTACCAAAAACAACAAACTTAGTTTTTGCCGTTGAAATCCTGAGGCCCCACAATGCTGACCACAACACCCAGGGCATGCTGCAGTTGCTTCACCACGTACCTAACATTCTTCCCCCTCTTCCACAGAGCACCATCATCTGCATATAATGAGAACCCAGAGCCCGAACCCACCTCGTCAAATAAATCATTGATCATGATATTAAATAATACTGGGCTTATTACACTTCCCTGAGGAATGCCCCAATCTATCCCCACCAAATCCGAGAGAGCCCCATCCACTGTCACCTGAATTGTGCATTTAACAAAAAAAATCTACTCACAATACACCCTCCAGCAGTCACGCTTAGCAGCCTTAATGGTCCTCCTAGCTATGGCCTTCAGTCTTTTATATTTAATACATTTGCTTCCATCAGAAACCGTCTAAGAGCCCGGTAAGCCCTATTCCTATCCCTGACTGCCTTGTCACAATCCTTATTGCACCACGGAACCACCTTCCTTGGCGCCACAAGCCCCTTCCTGGGAATGACTCGGGACGCCGCAGCAGAGACCATTGTGGACAGCGTGTCATTCCAGACATCCACTGACTCATCATCAACACGAGCCAAACCCTCATGACACACCGCAACAAATTCATCCCAGTCAGCCCTACCAAAATTAAAGGGCCGCACACCGCTCCCACCCTCCGACAGAAGACCTCTGCCCCTCTTACTCAACCCCGGAAAATGGTCACTCCCAATAGTATGGGACCCAATCACATCCCACTCCACCTTACAAGCCAGCACACTAGAGGCAAACGATAGGTCCAAACATGACTCAGAATTTTTCCCCGCCTGAAACCTAGTAGCCCTCCCATCATTCAAACAGACAAGCTCATGCTAATCCATAAACTCCTCCACAACCCTTTCACTCCCATCTAAAACCTTGCTTCCCCACAGAGGGAAATTGTGCATTAAAATCCCCAGCCCGATCATCAGAGATGTAATCCCACTCACCACACCCGCCAAACCTTCAATAGTCAAAGGAATACAGGGATTATAAAAATCCACAACCGAAAACCTAACCCTCACTGGACCATATCTCCATAGCCAAAGCCTCTAATTCACCAGACAATGGGAGAACCCAATGCTGAATACCCTCCTTGATGAAAATAGCATATCCCCCACCTCTACCATTAGGCCTGTCCCACCGAACCATTACATAACCTTGAATAACAAAGTCCAGGCAAGGCTTCAACCACGTTTCCTGAACACAAAAATATCTGAGTTGCTCCGCTGCCCACCAACTTCACCAACCGACCCCTCCATGATTTCACTTCTTTCACTTCTAGTTGTACACGTGAAACGTTACATGTCATTCAAATGCGAAAAAGTATAAGCGTGTAACATTTTGAATGACGTGCGAATTGCAATGACAGAGAAATGTCAGTCTGTGCGTTTAGACGACAGTTGCATTGGCAGATATCAGATTCATATCTGATTTATTTCCACATATGAATGTGTCCCAAAACGGATCTGAAAATATCCAATTCCATGTGCTTTTTTCCTGTTAACACGTTCATAATACATATCCCGTGTGTGCCAGATGTGAGCAAAAAATTGGAATTGGGTCACTTTTATCAGACGGTCGCAAAGGTTGTGTTGATGTTGCAGAGCCCTGGTTGTGTTGCAGTCGTGTTGTTGTCCTTCGAGCATGCAGAGGCCTTTAGGCTCTGTCTGGTCACCACAAAGCAGCTGCGATGTGAATTCTGACAGCGTTGCAAAGTGAAGCAAAGAAATGTTATCTTCATTTTTGCAATACTGCAGGCATTTGTGCATACAATGCATAGGCAGCTCCTGCCTTGGTCCCATTGGAGTTCACAGTGCATATAGGATTTTAATCACAATTGCAGAACATGCTGTATTAAAGCAGATACGTGATAAAATGTATCCTTTTCCAACTCTGTACAGACTGCCTGATAAAGATGTTGCTTTCTGGGGTTGCTGGCACAAGCTCACCGAGGAGCGGTAGGGCAACCTCGTAAACAGGGTTGGGTTAGTTCCATCTCGCAGGAGGCGAACATTGCCTCAAGGTAATAGTTCGTCCCGTGGGGGCGGGCGGCAAGTTCGTGGGCGTGGGGTGAATAATTGTTTGTTTTTTCACGGTATAATTGGCTACCAAATTGTGAGAAAAATGAGGAAGAAATCAGAAAAGTATGACAAAAAAAAAAAGTAAGAAAAATGTATGTGGCAATAAAAAATAAAAAGCCGCTTTGCAGAAACAGTATTGAGACTTCAGTAACCCACAAGATTGTTGTAAAAAATAAGAACACAACACTTGCTCTCATTTTGAATGTGTGAGAAATGACTGAGCAGATGCCAGTCTGGCATCTTGAGAATGTTGAGAAAGGAATGCAGAAAAACTTGGACGGTAGTCCTTAGGGTTCTGGGAAGGGACAGTGACAAAAAGACAGGACAGTGGAGAGAGAGAGAAGAAAAAGAGGAGGAAGTAATGAAGGAACACAAAATGGAGACGTGGAGAAACTAGGGAACGGACCAGGAAAAACTCAACCATATTTATTTACTTCACTGTCAGTAATATTTCTGGAAATTTGTGGTATCTTAGATTTATACCGCTAAAGTATTTCCCCAGTCAGACCCCTCCACTCCGCCACCTCTGGCAAACTGACTGTCCCAGTCTGACTGTCCCCAAACTGACTGTTTTTATCTGTGAAAAAACCCCCACATAATTCCTAAAATCAGTCTGCATACCATATTATTATACCTAAAGAATGTCATGTTACAAATATAACTTTGAGCGCTATTACGTAGCAATGCCTCTCATGTTTTCCCATTCCATTCATCCATGCATCCTGCCATCTCATATCTCATTTTTCCTTCCTCTAATGTTGAGTCACATCAAAGGGGGAAAAAAATCCCTAAAAGTATATAAACTAATTTCTTATGACTTTCATATTCTCTGCTTGAAAAATAGAACAATCCAAAAAGCACAGGAATATCCCTTCACATTACAAGTCCTAAAACATTGTGTACAATATTGACACAACGTACATCAGTGCCAACATTAGTATATGTATATGCATTAATACGACAAAGAAGAATTACACTTAATTTCAGTTTCAACTAAGGCAGGGCCAAGTGAATGAGTGTATGGTTATTACGGCAATGTCTGTGGGAAACTCTAAAAATGGCCAAACTTGTAAGGAGGTGTATGTCCAACCCAACCGTAGCTTGCCAGATGGCACACCTGCTATCCCACAATAATATATTGTATTGATGTTAGATTGTAAGTGTCTGTGATGCAACTGGTTTCACACCAAACGCTTGTAAACTTTTTTTAGTGCTTTTCATTTTCATTTGCTTGTTTAAGGATGAGCAAACAGGAGCGAAGCCATCAAAAGGTGAGGCGTAGAGATATTGTTTACCTAGGTAAGCAAATCGTGTCACTGACACAGGGCTATGTCAATGAACTCACAATACGATGGGGGGATTAACATGAAAGATGGGGGGTAATTGGCTACTAAATTGGGAGAAAATCAGAAAGAAATTATAAAATTTTTAAAAAAGAGCAAAGTTTTGTTTTTTTAAACCAATTGCCTTATAATTTTTTTTGCTTTTCCCCAATTTTGAATATTGAATCATATTTTTAGTCCTGTCCCTTCACAACAATGTCTGATCAGTCAGGGAAAGGGTTTGTTAGCACACATGTCCTCTGTGTGCTAGTATAAACTATGCGCCGATCAACCAGAGGAGTTGTTCTTGCAACCCCGCCCAGAAAGAAAAGCGAGCCAAATCAAAATATCTTTGTGGTTTTGTCACCATATTTTCAAAAAATGTTTCACTTGAGCTTGGTTACATTCTCAAGGTGGGGACGCCATGGTCTATAGCTCTGCCCACACTTGCCCGAGCATTGTGACTGCGTGACTACTTTGACACTGACGTCAGGACAGCCAAGTCGCTGCCCATCTACCGCCACAGGGTGAAAACACACCTCTTTAGACTGCACCTCGGACCTTAACCCACCCATCCCCATATTAAAAAAGTAATAAAATTAATTGTTGCACTGATTGTTCATTTCCTTGTAATTAGCACTTGTGTTGTTGTGTTGTGTTGTGTTGTATGTGGCTTACTTGAGGAATTATTTCCTTGAACATTGTAGCATCATGTGGTTGTTCATCTACTCAAGCTGAATGCACTTTCTGTAAGTTGCTGTGGATAAAAGCATACTTACAATGTAATGATTGCATTGTATTGTATTGTATTGTATTGACACAATTGAATGATCTCTGAGCGATGGGGAATTCCCTGGAGGCGCAATGGATGTTTGAATATGAATCATAAGGTTGTGTACTCAAAAATTGCATATTCACTGATTTACTTTATATCTTTGCAAATATAACATTAAGCACAAAACAAACTGTTAGTACGACAAATATAAAGTGATGTAGCATCCTATTTTGTTATGATGAATTTATGTAATATTGTAAAATATAATCTTTGTGAGTATACCTCCCCAACTGCCACCATTGAGTTTTATGGTATTAATGTTTGAATTTGTGTTCAACCTTTTTGGCATGGATTATTAAGCCCATTCAAATTCTATTGCACCATTCTTTTGCAATATCCACATGACCATATGATATAAATAAAAATCAAGGGTGAAAATAGCAACCCTGATGTAATTGCACTGTAACTTTTTTTAAATGTTTATGTCACTCCAAAATACCAAAATGGCACTGATCAACTCAACCTGGACTGTTGGAACAGGACAAAAGAAAAGACAAAACCTTTCTTGTTATCCTTGTTGTTGTTATTATTATTATTATTTATTTATTGTATTATTATTATTATTATTATTATTATTAATAATAAATTGTTCTATTCTTTTTATGATGATTATATTATTACATATTATTATTATTATTGACCACCTTCAGTTGATGCAATCTAACAATCTAAATTAGTGTCAGTGTCTGAGGTCTGCGCGAAAATGCAATTTTCAGAAAATGTGCCTTTTTGCATAAATAAAATAAAACAAATTAAATGCAGTCAATATCTGCAAATATATACATTTCATGTGTTGACAACAGGTCCACTGTTGTACCCTGTGCTCACCGTATTGAATAATTTGGACCATAGGACAACAAATAAAAGAAAGCATTGGCCTGTTTCACAATCACCTAGGACATTCATTGGAAATTCTAATTAATAGTAATAGTAATATTTTATTATTATGTCTGCATCACCAAAAGATAACAAACATTGAGCTTGATATTGTAACTCCTAAAAATGTCCTCAAGATACAGGATCTTCAACACCTTTTTTATTTTTTAGAATTTGTTTCTGATTTTAGCCCATTTTCTCCCAATTTAGTAGCCAATTACACCCTCTATTTGTCATGCCAATCCCCCCCTCGTATTATGAGTTCACTGCCGTAGCCCTGTGACTGGCAGTGACAAAGGCAAAATATTGTCTCCTCCGAGATGGCACTCGCCAAGCCATCGACAATAACTCCGGTACTCCAGAGCCACTCCTGTACGCAGCGAATTTCCTGTCGGTTTCCCTCCCCCCTCCCTGGGGCAGACAGCCAATCACTGCCTCTGTTGGCACTCCCGGCCAGAGCTGACTTCAACACCTTTTCAAATTATGAACTCAGTAGGTAGAACATGGTTCTCTGTGGCTCAGTAGGTAGAGCATGGTGTAGGGACTGCACATCATGAAAATATGTTTGAAACGATTCAAATTTCAGTGCAATTTCAGTTAATATAATTTTAAGTGCTTAGCGTTCCTCCACCACGTGTCCACACAGTTCTACAAAGCATGAGGGAATCCCATGACATAATTTGGCCCGCCTCCTAGGATCGCATTTCCACTTACAGTGACGATACTGTAAAAGCGGAAATATGTACCTCAACGCATCATATAATATCAGAGAACGCTCTCTGTTCCCTCTCTCTGTCCCCTCGGGTTTGTCCTGCTCTGTTCTGTCCTTCCATCACAAGGACCTCGCATCGCTCTCCCTCACCAGCATCTAACAAGAGGCCTGTGAAGACACACACGAGAAACGTTCTCTGAACAGCAGCGGAATCCACAGACCGCCGATTCCACAAATTTAGCTGCAAGCAACTCTAATTCGTGAAGAGCTGTGAAAGAATACAGCTAACAATATCGGACATTTGAGTGAACACAGAAGCGGCTAGCTCCCTTTGTTCAAAACTCATAATCCGATAATCAACTTCGCGCCCTGGAAAACTACCCAGAGACTTCACTTCCAACGTGAACACTTGTGAGACACACCGCAAAGACATCGGACCCGAAGACATCGCGATCCGATTCCCACGTCTCCTCCAAACCCGAAACGCATGGAACCCCGCCGACCGCAGAGCAAACGAAACAACAGTAAGGCTGTAATAATCTGGGCATAGCAATTAGCAACAAACTGTTTGTTCTGTACTGACTGTACAAATTGTTGAATGTAAAATGTATCATAGTTCATGACTGTGTACAATAGCTTTTACCATTGTTTTTGTAGCTATCATAGCTGCTCACTGACTGCCTTAGTGTTAGTGATAAAATACACCACACATAGACCCAGGTCTTGCATGTATTGTTATCTACCAACCCGGAATTCCGATCTCAAAATACCCAATAACGCCACAGTTATTCTGGTGCGCCCAGTAAGTGTCATCTTTTATTTCACCTCGGTTCCAACCTAGATTCAAACTTCCCTCCATCTTGTTTCTTTTTTCTTGATGCCCACGTGGTTAAAGCATGCACGCACATGCGCACGACCCACGCACACGCTAGAGAACACACACATGCAGGCACGGCCACGTGCCTCATCAAGCTTGCACACAGACGCGCCACACCCACATACAGATACATACTCGCATTCACACATACAGTTGTTGTTCATTAATATATTGAATTGTGCTTTGCTATTTTTACATGTTATATTCAATAAATGTCATATTATTTTTCTACAAGGTTGTCTGTCTTAATGTATTGAATTGAGCCAACCTCTTCTAGTAAAGAACTCCTTGATACCTTCAACCCCTTGGTTAGGTCATCAATGTTATAGATTTGGTATTAACCCCCTGAGGTCGACGGGAGCGGCGCCGCTCCCAGCAGCAATAAAAGTATATTACTATTTCTAATTTCGCGATATTTTATCATACACACGCGACAAAAACATTGACAGAAACCTTAGAATCGCGACTTTCCGATTTGAGCACTGGCAAATCAAATGGGATTTTTTAAATTAGGTTCATTAGACCAAAAGTAAACCTTGTTTTTACTCTGTTTTTACCTTTTAGTAACGTCCCCTTCTATTGACATGGTAACTAGGTGCGAGTTTCGGGGAGTTTCGTGGGGAGGGGCGTGGGGCCATGTGTGAAACGCCGGCGTAAACAACACAAACTGTCCCGACAATTTGAAGCAAGATTTTATACAGACATACAATTTTATTCAAGATGGAAAGATTTTCTGCGCTGCAGTGTTTGAGAGCATCGATGGAAAGCGACGAAGACAATAACTGATGAAGAGTAAGTAACTATATTTGATTTGCCATGTTATCAAATACTCGTATATATATTCAATATATGAATTCCGTGTGTGAAATTGCAGCGTAAACAATGTCCCGACATTATATCGGATCTTGTCTGTGTTTACGGTTATGAGCTGCCAGCAACAGACGGTGTATGCTGATATTTATTTTATTTACCATATTTTCAAATACTCGTGAAAATATATGAATTCCGCGTCTTGTGACGCTATACGAAAAAATCAGAATCATTGCGGACTGCTGCGAATAATTAACGGGAGGATATTTAACCAGCTGGCATTCTGTTTCGGGCGCTTGGACATTATCTAGCTTAGCTTGATAATACCTATTGTGATTAATGTTTCTTGCCTCTCGAGAACTTGTTTGTGTGCTTATTGTGGTTTAGATTCCCAGCGTTTAGTTTATTCCGAGATTTTGGATACGTTTTGTTTGTTCCTGATCGTTGGTTATTTTGTTTTGTCTTGTTTAGAAGATACGGATTTTGCTTTCGTTTTCCTACAGACGTTTAAAGATGCATATCTTAAACTTTTGATCATGTGCCTGTGCCCAATGCCAAACAGACTTTGGATGTTGTCAAACTGGCTTCTGTTGGTCGCAAGAAATGCGTAGGCTACTCTGCAAGATGTCTTTGTCTGATGGCCTTTGACCATGATCTTTCAGGTGTGGATCATGAATATTCAGTAAATTAGCATATAGCCCTCCCACAGCCTGAAATAAATGTGACCAGTTCTGATAAAAACAGGTTTTTAGCTATTTAGATCTCATATGTGCTAAAACATTTTCACACCCTTACATAACCAAGACCTTGATGAACAAACGCACATTGGCAAAACAATTCGTCACTATAGTTTAGTGTGTGCTTTCACAACTTTTGTGACAGCAGAAAAAGTAACTATTTTTAACTTGTGTGTTTGTAGATCTATTTACAAGCTGCATATGATACTGACCAAACTATTGATGGCATACAAATGTAGCTGTGATTGTCCTTCAAATAAAAATATTAAACACTTTGGAGTAAATGTGTGTTAAATTGATGAAATTGAGATAAATATCAGACCATGCCAAAATCAAAAAACATCTAAAAGTTTAGCACGGACCTCAGAGGGTTAACTAAATATATAATGTTGTGATCTGATTAAGATAAATTAACTATTAATATTGTAATTTACTTGTAATTATTAATTTAATTACTAATTTAAATTCCAATTTGATAGTTAAGTATATTTTATGAGACTGATATACAAAACCTAATATTATAAGAATACTTTTGGCTGCTACCGTGTTGGGAATGAACAAGCCTTACATTGTGCCATCAATTATATTAGAATTGTAACTTCTAGTGGGATAGCACCCTACAATGGTTCTGTGTAGCTCAGTAGGTAGAGCGTGGTTCTGCGTGGCTCAGTAGGTAGAGCGTGGTTCTGTGTGGCTCAGTAGGTAGAGCTACTGTAAGTCGCTTTGGAAACAAGTGTCTGCTAAATGGCATATATATATATATATATACAGTCAAGCCGGAAAGTCTGCACACCCCTTTCACCCTCTCCACGTTTCATTGCATTACAGACTTATTCTACAGTAGATGAAGTTCATTTTTTGTCTCAAAATTCTACACAAAATAGCCCATAATGACAAAGTGAAAATTTGTGTAAATTAGCACAAATTTTAGACATACATTTTAGAATCTAAATGTAAAATATCATATGTACACAAGTATGCACACCCTTTGATATGACACCCAAAAGTGAGCTGAGGTGCATTTTGTTTCCACTGATACTGCTTGAGATGTTTCTACAACTTAATTGGAGTCCACCTGTGGTAAATTAAATTGATTGGACATGATTGGGGATTGCCACCTGCCTATATAAGGTCCCACAGTTGACAGTGCATGTCAGAGCAAACTCCAAGCTATGGGGTCAAAGGAATTATCTGCAGACCTCAGATTGTGGCAATGCATAGATCTGGAGAAGGGTACGGAAAAATTTCTGCAGCTTTACAGGTCCCAAAGAGCACAGTGGCCACCATCATTCGTAAATGGAAGAAGTTTGGAACCACCAAGAATCTTCCTAGACCTGGCCGCCTGGCCAAACTGAGCAATCGGGGAAGATGGGCCTTAGCCAGGGAGGTGAGCAGGAACCCGAGGGTCACACTGACAGAGCTCCAGCGAATCCTTGTGGAGATGGGAGAACCTTTCAGAAGATCAACCATTGAGGCAGCACACCAATCAGGCCTTTATGGTAGAGTGGCCAGACGGAAGCCACTCCTTAGTAAAAGGCACATGACAGCCTGCTTGGAGTTTACCAAAAGGCACCTAGAGGACTCTCAAACCATGAGAATCAAGATTATCTGGTCTGATGAAACCAAAATTGAACTTTTTGGCCTGAATACCAAGCGTCACATCTGGAGGAAACCAGGGACTGCTCATCATCTGGTCAATACCATCCCTACAGTGAAGCATGGCGGTGGCACCATCATGATGGGCACCATGGGGATGTTTTTCAGCAGTGGGAACAGGGCGACTAGTCCTGATAGAGGAAAAGATGAATGCAGCTAAGTACACCGAGATCCTTGAAGGAAACCTGCTCCAGAGCGCTCTGGACCTCAGACTGGGGTGACGGTTTACCTTCCAACATGACAACGACCCGAAGCACACAGCCAAGAGAACAAAGGAGTGGCTTCGGAGAAAGTCTGTGAATGTCCTTGAGTGGCCCAGCCAGAGCCCAGACCTGAATCCAATTGAACATCTGTGGAAAGAGCTGAAAATGGCTGTGTACTGACGCTCCCCATCCAACCTGACGGAGCTTGCAAGGATATGCCAAGAGGAATGGGCAAAAATCTCCAGAAACAAGTGTGCCAAGCTCGTAGCTTCTTTCCCAAGACGCCTTGAAGCTGTAATCGCTGTCAAAGGTGCATCAACCAAGTATTAGGCTAAGGGTGTGTACAGATATGTAACCCCTAAATAACCTATTTTTGTCAGTAAAATTAAATTGCATATTTTCTGAAAACCTGTTTTCACTTCATCATTATTGGCTATTGTGTGTAGAATTTTGAGACAAAAAATGAACTCAATCTATTGTAGAATAAGTCTGTAATGTAATATGTGTAATCTGTATATATATATATAATAGATTGTGATGAGCAGTGTATGTAATTGAATAAAGTGCATACTGTACAGATATGAGGGAAATTGTGGCTATGAGTTTCACTTCTTTCTTTGTGAGTTGCACAAGGCTCGATGACCACACCCTTTACTCCTTCTAGAGACAATTTGGGCAATCTGGTGAGTCTCAGGCTGATACAGCCACAGGCTGACACATTTGATTGAGAGCCAAACACCTTTGAAACGATTCTGTGTCTGTCTGGCTGTCCTTTAAAAAATGTGTTCAATGTTGTCCAATGCATCTTCCCTGCCTTCTCGTGTAAATACATACAGCATGAACACCCATTTTCACTATCTGAACATGCTATGAGCAAATACCACGAATGGGATTAGACACACATTGTGCTTTCTGGTCACATTATTGCCTTGCTTTGCTGAGAATCACCTTTCCTCGGTTAAATACAGACTTGGCGGGGCCTTGGGTGGCGTAACGGTCAAAGCATTCACCCAGAATGCAGGTTGCCCACTGCAGCCGCGATTCGAAACCCGACTGCGTCAGCCCGGCTCAGGTCATGACCCCCCGATCGTGAGGCGGTGATTGGCTGTCCGCCCCAGGGGGAGGGGGGAGGGTGAGCCGGCAGGAGCTCGCTGAGAAGCGCGAAAGGGAGTCTCTAGAATGTAGGGGGGTAGGGAGGCGGATCATCGCCGGCCTCTGGGAATTAGCTTGACCCGTGGTGACGGGCGATGAGTTCGTGGGGGAGGGCGAATCTAAAGAAATAGAGGGTATAATTGGCTACCAAATTGGGAGAAAAATGGGGTAAAAATCTGAAACATGGTCTTTGCTCCGGCCATGGGTTATCAATCAGAAATAAACAATTCCAACTGAGACCACATATACTGAAAAATGTATGCATTCACTACTGTAAGTCACTTTGGATAAAAGCATCAGCTAAATGGCATATATTATTATATTATGTTAAACAAGCTTAATGCAAATGTAGTTTCCATGGCAGACCAGTAGACAACACAAAGGCTCTGGCAGATTTGATCTGATTCAGGCCATTGTGTGGAGACCTCAGGCCACGGTCTTCTCAGCCTCCACTGAGATTACATTCGTGATCGTGCTGCTGGCTAGGACTCATTCTTCATTCATTCATTATCTAGGCAGCAGTGTGGTGTAATGGTTAGGGAGCTGGACTTGTAATTCAGAGATTGCTGGTTCAATTCCTGGGTGGAGCACTGCCGGGTGGAGCACTGCCATTGTACCCTTGAGCAAGGTGCTTAACCTGAATTTCTTCAGTAAATATCCAGCTGTATAAATTAATTGGATGAAAAGAAATGTAAACTGTGTAAGTCACTCTGGATAAGAGCGTCTGCTAAATGCCTAAAATGTAAATGTATCTAACCCGCTTATTCCTGGTCAGGGTTGTGGGGGGGGCTGGAGCCTATCCTAGCATGCAGGGCCGGCTCTACATATTTTGGTGCCCTAGGCAAGATTGGCATTTGGGTGCCCCCAACAAACATCAATCAGACATCACCATGGATTCAAGACAAAAATGATTTTTTTAATTTTCTTTTTCAAACAAAATCACTTCTCAAACAAATCACTTACCAAAGTCTCGTTTAAACAGGGAGGATAAGAGAAAATGGTAAGAAAACTCACTTTTAACACAATTGTTAACAAAGTCTGGGGGCTTTTGCAAAAATGTGCTGAGTGTATCTGTATAGACAGGTACAGTTATTAGCCTATTACAAGCAAAAGCAGCTGTAGGACAAACAACTGAAATTGATTTTTTATGGATAGCTAGCCACATTATTATCACTGATATAATGTTATAGCCTACTACTCATTTTGGTAGCCTAATAATAAAGCTTGAGACTCAAGGCAAGCATGAGGGTTTTGCAACTCTGCAATTCAGGTGTAGTAGCCTAGTTTTGGTAATAACTACAGGTGGGTACTAGTAAGCTTCAAGCCAAAACGTGAGGGTAACTCAGCATCAGCATGCATTCATCCTTCAATCTGTATGAGTCTAGCAGTAGCTCTTAGCATCGCATTATCTAGCTAGCATTAGCTTGTTTATTACTTAGCTAGTTAGCTCCCTAGCCTCCTACAATAACACAGAAACACAACAAAACGGCATTTTGATGACATAGCCTACCTCTTAATTGGGCTCTCTTTTCCTCCTCCTCCTTCCTCCGTTTTTTCCCCTGCGCACCTGAAGGCTTGTGCCTTTTCAAAGTCATTGTGCAAATATAAAATGTGTCATCGATCTGATATCTATCTTGCGTCGCGCTGATGTTGGCTCCCTGCCTGACTGCATCAATAGTACGTGCCTCTCTGAGCCCGTCACCTGCGCTTGATCCGACAGGCGACAGCACGTCTCTTGGGTTGCCTGTGATGCGCGCACGTAACCTCCACTTTCAGCAAGCAGCCAGGCATCGTATCCCCCACCTCAGTAACAGCATCTCCGTCAGGCCAGATGAAACATTGTGTGAGGAACAGAACAGGAGTGCAAAGTGTATTTCTTTTTGTTTATTTGTTCATTGGGAGGAAAGGAGAGGGTGCCCACGAGCAAATTTTTGTAAAAAAAAAAATTGTGAGGGCGACCTGGCGCCCCTAGCCGACATGGCAGCTGCCTGTATTGTCTGTGCCTTGAACCGGCCCTGCCAGCATGCATTGGGCAAGAGGCAGGAATACGCTCTGGACAGGTCGCCAATCCATCACAGGACACATACACTCATACCTACGGGCAATTTAGACTCTCCAATTAGCCTAATGTGCATGTCTTTGGACTGTGGGAAGAAACCGGAGTACCCGGAGGAAACCCACGCGGACACAGGGAGAACATACAAACGCCACACGGAGCGGTGACAGTGCTAGCCACTGCACCACCGTGCTGCCCTATTTAGGACTCTTTCATTTATTTCACTATGTGTCACACTTATACCTGGCTTTGTTTGGCCATATTTGTTGTCAAGCACACCTCATATGTCTCTTGGAATAAAATGTTTGCACTGAATGGCTCAACAATCAAAATTCAAACTGTACTTGAAAGCTTGATTATTGTTTTTTTCCTTCCCTGCTGAAAAGTTTCCTGCAGAGTTCACAAAGAAAAAATGTATGAGATAAATACAAGAGGACATTAATCAATGGATTCACAAATAATAATAATAATAATAATAACCCTCATTTATATAGCACTTTTCATCGCAGAGCGGTCTCAAAGTGCTTAACAGAAAAGCAAAAGAAAAGAAAAACTGAAAACAAAGCAAAACAAAAATGTATTCGAATTAATATAATTTTAAAAACTGTGTATGTGTGTGCGTGCGCATATGTACGCCAAACTCAGCCATAAAATTTAGCGAATAAGTATGTTTTGAGTCTGGATTTAAAAACATTAGTGGAATCAGCCTCCCTAATAGAGATGGGGAGGCTATTCCATAGAAAAGGAGCTCTAAAATAGAAAGCCCTACCTCCAACTGTTTTTTTGGCCACGGGCGGGACAACTAATAACCCCGCATCCTGCGACCGGAGGGCACGCGACGGAATATAAGGCCGAAGCGCATCGGACAAATACCCCGGCGCCAGTCCATGTAGGGCTTTAAAAGTTAAAAATAAAATTTTAAAATCAATTCTGGCCTCAATAGGAAGCCAATGCAGAGTAAATAAAATAGGGGTAATGTGCTCGGTGCGTCTCGTTCTAGTGAGGATTCTGGCTGCCGCATTTTGAACGAGCTGGAGGCTCCTTAAAGCGTTTTTTGGGCAACCAGAATAGACAGAGTTGCAATAGTCCAACCTTGACGAAACAAAGGCGTGAATCAATTTTTCAGCATCTTGTTGTTTAATAAATTGTCGAACTTTTGCTATATTTTTAAGATGGAAAAATTATGTTTTCGTCACCTTGTTGATTTGGGACTTGAAATAAAGTATTTGGGGCCAAGTAATAAAACTTCCGTTTTGTCCTCATTAAGTTTTAAAACGTTTTTACTCATCCATTGTTCTACGGCAGACAGACAGGCAGTCAAGGAGCACAAAGCAACTGAGTCATTTGGCTCCATTGCGATGTATAATTGTGTGTCGTCAGCGTAACTGTGAAAGTCGACGTTATGATCTCTAATTATGTGACCTAACGGTAACATGTACAATGAAAAAATCTGAGGGCCAAGACAGCTTCCTTGTGCAACCCCAAAAGCCATGTCGTATATCTCTGATGTGTGAGCTCTGAGACTAACATAACATTTTCTTTGTGTGAGATACGTTCGAAACCAATTTAGAGCACAATCGGATAAACCAACCCAGTTTTCCAGTCGATTCAGTAGTATACCGCCATCAAGAGTATCAAAGGCAGCGCTCAAGTCCAGCAGAACAAGAACCGAGACCCTTCCGACGTCAGCACTAAGTCTGAGATCATTGATTATTTTGACCAGTGCCGTCTCTGTACTGTGGCCGGACCTAAAGCCTGACTGGAATTTTCATTTAGAAAGTAATTTAATTGGTTAAAGACTACTTTTTCGAGAACCTTACTTATAAACGGTAAATTAGAAATGGGTCTATAATTGCTTAGGACATTTGGATCCAGGTTTGTTTTTTTCAAAAGCGGTTTCACGACTGCGGTTTTGAAAGCATTTGGAAAAGTTCCGGTCTCAAGTGATGTATTGATTATTTTCCTAACTGGTTCAGTGAGACAGTTAAACGTTTTTTTAAGAAATTTTGTAGGGACAGGGTCGAGATTACAAGTTGATGACTTACTCTGTGTCACGATTTTATTAAGATCAGCTTCAGAGATACTATTAAAATGCTTCAAGGTTGATTTATTGTCAGAAGATAGCTCGTGTGCGTCATTAATATGTCTGACAATACCTGCCCGAATGGTTGTTATTTTTTTCTTAAAATACTGAGCAAATTCATCGCATTTTTCGGCAGACGCCATACCGAGAGGATCCGAAATTGGTACAGGGTTTAAAAGCTGGTCAATTGTTGAAAATAATACCCTGGAATTGCCATTGATCTCTGCAATGATCCTTGAGAAATAGGCTTTTCTCTCAGAGCGAATGACATTATTATATGCAATAATATGCTCCTTAAAAATGCTGCGGTGTATCTCCAGTTTAGATTTCCTCCAAGTTCGTTCAGCCGATCTGCATACCCTTTTTTGGGCACGGATAGTACTATTTATCCAAGGTGAAGTTTTCCTACATAACTTCGTTTTAGTCTTAATTGGAGCGACAGTGTTTAATGCACTACTCACGTTATCATTAAAGGCATCGACCATTTCATCTAAAGAATGAAGTTCGTTACATAGATTAAGAGAGTTTACAAGCTCAGATAATTTAGTTTCCACTGTGGCGTCCAAGAACCTTTTCTGAATAGTACATTTTCGTTTATTGCTCGGTGCATTTAAGACAACATCAAAGAAAACCCAGAAATGATCGGAGACAGTTATATCGGAGTCACTGAATATGGTTTTGTGGATGAGTTACACGGAAGTACCGAATGCAATTTGAAAGAACTATTTCCATTCCTGCTCATAGACACTGCTTAGTTCTGGGTGGGAAAATAGTTGATCAATGAATCACAAATAGGCTTGAGAACAAGAGCAATCTTGTTCAGTGACTCACCATGCTGTTAGATTATTGTATATGAGGCCAACTCTCTACTTAACTAAGAACATAAGACTACACAATGATGTGAACAGGCAGTCCAGCCCATCTAGGCTCATCATATCCTGGTCTCAAGAATATCCAGTACTACACAATGGCCCAAGTGTTCCAGCCTCCACTACGGGACCTAGCAAGCTGTCCCACGCATTGACAATCCTCTGTGTAAAAGAAAATACTTCCTGATATCAGCGCGTAATTTACCTTTGGTAATCAATCAAAGGTAAATTCCACACTGTTATCAGGAAGTATTTTTTTTACGCAGGGAGATCATTCATTTTCACCTATGCCGTCGTGTTCTGCTAATTGAACTCAATTGAAAAAATATTTGGTAGTTCACCCCTATATGGTGTTTCTCCCCTATATCAGAGATGGGCAAAGATACATCAAAATGTATCTTGTTACAAAATACAAAATACCCCTCAAATAAATGTATCAGATAAAATACAAAATACTGGTGCCAGAAAATGTATCAGATAAAATACATGTATTTTGTATTTTTAAAATACAGGAAAAAAAACTTGTCTCCAATTGGCTATCGTAGCCCAACATATGAATAGGTGGCTGCCTTTCTCTATGAATATGAGCAAAAAGCCAAAATCACATAGGCTATCGCCGTGTGTTAAGTGTTAAGCACAATCACATCTCCTAATTAGTTTGCCCACATTACTCCCTCCATTTTGGTTGTTTGGGCTATTGACAACCAATTTCCTTTCTTTGATGCTATTTGTATATAAAAGAAAAATACTGAAAATAGTACAGTACAAACTTACTAACAAATCAGCATGAATTGTACATGCTAGCTAGTGTTTCTGGAGTCACAAAGTGGCATTTTGAGAAATCGTATTTTCCAACTTTTCACGTCACGTCACGTTTTCTCAAAACGCCACTTAGAATACTGTGAGTAGGCTTGTGTGAAAACAAGTGCCAAATTCTCAATAGCTGCCTGCGACCAGATACATGCATGCATCCACGTGTGTATGCATTCACTGCCTTGTCCAACCGACAGAGAGCGGGTCTAAAAATCACTGTGAGTGTGTACTGTTGTTCTTTTTTTATGTTCTTTGAATCATGGATAAAGTATTTTGAGTATTTTGAAAATACAAAATTACTCCACCCTAAAGTATCTTGTTACAAATTACATTTGAATTTTTTCAGCCCTGTCAAATACAAATTACAAAATACTCAAAAGTAATTGAAATACGTATTTCAAATACAAGTAACAGAAATACTGCCCATCTCTGCCCTATATGAATTTAAAAACCTCAATCAAGCTAAGCGTGAATAGATTGTGTCTTAGGCCTTTCCTCATAACTTTTATCTTTCATACCAGGTACCAATTTAGTTGCCCTTCTAAGTTTGTACTACTTGTACTTTTTCTAGAGCTTCTATATCGTCACCTTCTTAAAATAATGGCCCAGGTCATTTTTTGAGGAAAATGATCTTTTTCATGATGCTGGCCACCTCTGGTAAAATTGCTTACATCCTTAATTGAAAAGATCATGGTGTTCCTACCGCAGTAGTATAATGGCCTACGTCAAGTGTGACTTAGGCCATTTTATTTTTTTGCCTAAGTCACAAGACAATGTGACTTAGGCAATTTTACAAGCTTTCAAGATGGCGGCTGCATCAAGAAGCAAGAAAAACTGTCTCCTGAGTGCTCCGCTAGCGTTTTAAACTGTTTAAACTGACCCTTCCCCATGGTCTGTCACAGTAGTGGGAATAAAAGAAGTGCACTGTTTTGCCGAAGTCACTTACTCCAGAAGTAATTTAGCCTAAGTCACAATGGCATGTTCGTAAATTGGCCTAAGTAATCTAATCCTCTTATGTTACATAATAGACAGACAGCGTTATTTGTATGTCAATAGTCATATATTGTCATAACCTTCTTGTGTGAAATGATTAATAACTATCATATATTCTATATTTTGTTCAGTTTATTCAGTTTTTTGAAAAACTTGAAAATATGACTTAGGCCATTATTTTAAGAAGGTGACGATATCTTTCTTGTAGTGCGGTGCCCTGAACTGCACACAGTACTCGAAGTGAGGTCTGACAAAGGCATTATATAACATCAATATAATTTATACTCGATACTTTTTACTATGGATCTTTCAGTGAGACAATGAATCCCAAGTGTACCTCAAAATTAACCGCGAAATGAACCGAACACAAAATGATTATTTTGCAATGGCCTTATCCACACTTGAACCTGATTGAAAATGTGTGGCCTGCACTGAAGAGGGCAGTCCACAGGTAAGGATCTGAAGGATCTTGAAAGATTCTGTATGGAGGAAGTGGCAGTGTAGTGTAATGTTAGGGAGCTGGGCTTGTAAATCAGAGGTTGCAGGTTCAATTCCCAGGTGGGGCACTGCTGTTGTACCCTTGAGCAAGGTACTTAACCTGAATTGCTTCAGTAAAATATAATAGTGGAGTTTGCCGGTCTACGGACCAGATTTTTTTGTTTTTTGTTTTTTCTGTCTCTCCCCCCAGACATGGGAGAGAGACAGTGGGAAAGCAGGTTAACATAAAACACAAACACAAAATCTTCACCCTACTTGCCGCGAAGCTTTCGGGCAAAAACAAAGAACTAAAATAATCAAAACTTACGGGACAGGGTAGAACTCTACATCTTCACATTACACCACGCCTCTTCTTCCAGAGTTCCCCTGGAACCTCCTCAGGCACACACATATCCAGTGACTTTTCAAGTGCTTCCAAAACCCATGCACACAGACACTAACTTTTCAGTCCGAGTTCTCTTTTACCCGAAACATACCGAGACCCTCGCCACTCCTCACAGTGGGAGTTATCTGTCAACCAGCCCCGAGACACTCTCCACTCTTTCAGTGAGAGTTCCCGGGCCGTTGTCCAGAGACACTCTCCACTGCCCGAGTGCGAGTTCTCTTCCAATCACACCGAGGGCGAGAGGCAGACCCTCTTTCAGGGCTCCCTCTCGCTCTTTCCCACTCTACTCAGTCACATTCGACAAATGCACACAGAACTCAACATATATTCCCCACAGATTCCGCCTCCCAGAATCTTGGATTACAGACACGCACCACCGCGCACACATCGCGCGCACACATCGCGCGCACACATCGCGCACACACATCGCGCGCACACACATCGCGCGCACACACATCGCACACACATCGCACAACAATGACATGACAAGACTAACTAATCCCCCACTCCCCCCACCTGCTCTTAAATAGGCTTACTTTCTGCTTGGCTCAGGTGGGACTCGTGAGGCAATCACCCATCTATCAATCACTCACCCAATCACAATCACTCAACACCAAACATTTCACATTCTCACACACAAACCCAATCAGTCAATTGACTTCCACGTCAATTACCTGATTGACACCAATTAAATAATAATTAAATCAATTATGGCCTTTTGAGCAACCTTCCGGGTGACAGTCCACTCTCACATCCTGTGAGAGTGCCAAACCTGCCCCCGGAAAGCCTCCCTGCTCCAAAGGCCTCCACCACATGTAAAACAAAGGCAACCATGCCACTCCCATGTGGCTGAGACTGACGCCCTCCATAAATAGTTTAGTAGTAATAGTATTAGTATAAAATAATATAATTTTCCATATTTTTGAGCATACAATATAGCTCATTACCTGTATTGTTTAGTGTATACAGCCTCTTTAGATCATATTTATCAAGGGTGAGAATCATTTTGGAGTTTACTGTATAGATACACACATTTCTACATAAAATTAAAAAGTGAGAGACGACCTTACAGAATTTCAGATTGTTGAAATGAAAAGAACCATTTAAATAAAATAGATGATGTTTGTGATGCTTATTATAAAAATGCCTTTCATTCACTTGACGGTTTTTAGTGCAAAGTGGAATGTGAAATTTGAATTTGAAATGTGGAAATTAAAGCATTTCTATGCTCCCCCATGCTTGTTATTCATGTACGCATCTACACTGACTGAAGGCCCTCTCCTGAAAATAGTTCAAATTGACATTATTCATTCTCATATCCATCTACGAGATGAGAACAGCAGATGTGTTTTTCATGGTAACATTGTGCCTGCTCTGTGATCATTGTGATTCTTATTCTCTTCAGATATGATCGTTATTTTACTCACCACAGAATGGAGAAAAGGACAGTTAGCCTCTGCTTAATGGAATATTTACTGGTTCCACTATGTTTACCAAAAAGAGAAATTAAATGCAAGTATCTTTCTGTAGGACACTCATCTGGCCTGAATGCCCAGCCAGCTTCTCCTAAAAAAGTATGCAACTGAATAATTAGCATCAGTTACAACCTAGTTCCTTATTTATTTATTTGATGTATTTATTTTCACAGGAATACAAATATTGTTTAAAAGGACAAGGTCTTAGGCACAAGTCAGATAATCTGGTTTTCAGTGGGTTCCTGCCTGCAGAGTGAGGAAAAGGGAAAGTGTGAATCAGGAATAGGGAGGATAAGCAGAAAAATAGAAAAATGTAAACAAAATTAGGTAAAATCGATATCTTCTAAAATCAATATCCTCTAAATTAGGTGAAAGCAAAGTCTCATTCCTTGCTGGGAATGAGTTTAGTAGTAGCCTTACTGTAGTCAACAAGAAGTCAGGCTTATGACCCTGAAAATAAAAGTTTTCCTTCCGGGAATTTCAGTGGCCATTTCAGACTCTTTGATACATTTCAAAGCTGCTTGTTTTCTCAGCTCAATAGATTATTTATGATTGTATGAGTAATTTGATAAGATGGACTTGGCACCATTGGACTCCACACACATGTGTAGGCCTGCATTACTGTTCACAAAGTGCAGGGTTTGTTTTTTGGCAACATATCAGATGCAGGTTATTTGTTGTGGAAGTTGTGGATATTTTAACATCGTCGACAGTTTGCCTTGCCAAGTGCCTTGAAAAGCTTTGGGAAAAAACTGAACACTTGGATTGTAGAACTCTCGCAATGGATTCATCAACGACATCAGGCCCTGAAATGGATATTTTAACATCGTCAACACTACGCCTTGCCAGCTACTTTGAGAAGCTTTATTCTGAAACGGAACACTTGGAAAGCAGAATCCTCACATTGGAAAAGGAGCGGAACAAGAAAAACTGAAAGCACACATGCACGCCGGCTGAGCTAGCAATAGACAGAGCAGAGCCTACTCAGCACCGGCCCATGGTGAATGACTATGCAGAGAAAAACATTTTCATTACGGGTGATTCGGTCATACGTAATGTAGCAGCTAAAAATGCTACGACAAGCTACTTTCCCAATGCGTGTGTTGCTGACATTACGAAACAACTCCTTGACCTACTTAAGAACCATAAACGGACCAGTCACCTTGTAATTCACGTTCGGAAAAATGACATTCTTAAAGGACAATCAGAATGAGTGAAAAACGATTTTATGGATCTTTTTAATTCACTCAATGGACTGAAAATCCAAATATTTATTAGTGGGCCGTTACCAGCAGGAGGAAGTAATACTTTCTCTCGATTACTGAATTTGAATGCATGGCTCTCTAAAACTTGCAAGATATTGGGAGTGAATTTTATTGACAATTTTAATTTGTTTTGGGGCCATAGAGCTTTTTTCATGCGTGATGGCCTTCACCCGAGCAGGTTGGGTGTAAAAGCTCTGACAGACAATCTTATTTTCTCTATTCGGCATGCTACATTTTCTTCGCAGGAACACAGTCACCACACTATCCATGCCCAAGGTCAAGTCTCTCCCTCAGCTTCAACCTGCAGCCTCTGCTTACAATGAGGACATTATGCAGCTTGAAGATCCTGAGCTGTTATTTCAATCTCAGACCTGGAACATGAACCCCGCCGAATTCCCGCCTCTGAGTAGGGACATGGAGCCTGACTCTCCCTCCAGAGGCAGCAACTTGGAATCCTCTGGTAACACAACTCCCTTCCTGACTCTTCCGCAGTCCTTCACTGCTACCCCTCAGATCACCCGCTTTCCAGTCTCCCTTCCCCCATTATCTTCTCCATCACCTCCCTCACCATCCCCCTCACCACCTCCCACATTACTCCCTTCACCATCCCCACCATCTTCTACGTCACGCCCTCACTCACCGTCGCCTCAGCTGCCCTCCTTACCACCTCCTTTATCACTCCCCTCACCACCCACCCCCCTTTTCGCCATCCCCCTCAGCTTCACCATCTCCCACATCACTCCCTCACTCACTGTCGCCTCAGCTGCCCTCCTCACTATCACTCCCCTCACCCTCACCTTCATCCTTCTCCCCTGAACATACCCCCGTCACACCCGCCAGATGCCCTGAACCCCTCCCCACCCCGTTTCCCAAGGCATTATCACCTTCTTCACCCACCTCTCCACCATCTCGTATGTCACTCCTCCCCATCACCCCTCTCCACACCCATCGCCATCACCTCACCTGCTCCCTCCCCCATCATCCCCTGCACTCCCCACTCTACCGCCACATCATCCCCTCTTCCTCCACCCCCGTCAACACCACTACTGCCACGTAAATGCCAGGCACTGCCCTCACCCAAGACCGGCAAACCTCTTCCTCCACCCCCACCATCAACATCAGTATTGCTGCGCAAGCGCCATGCACCACCCCACCCCCACTGAAGACAGGAAAACCTCGCGTCTGCCTTCCCTCAGGCAGGATTCTTCGGCCAAAACAGAACATAGCATGACCTTTGTCTTTCATCCCATCTATTACTACTGCGCAGAGAAAATATAAGCCTAGACTTAGTGACATAGTAATTTGGTTAACATCTTAGTAAAGCCCTTGATTCATACAGAGTTGGACATGCATGTTAATATGGCACTTTTAAATGTGAGATCTCTCACAAATAAGAGTTTTTTAATCAATGATTTTATCCTTGAAAAGAATTTGCATTTTATTTTCCTTGTGGAAACCTGGCTTAAGTGTGATGGAGCTGCAACTCTGATCGAAACTTGTCCTCCTAACTATATATTTTTTCAATCAGTAAGACAGGACAAACGAGGGGGTGGTATAGCTGCTATATTCTCCAATCAGTTTAATTGTACTGAGATTGATTTGGGTAAGTTTGTATCTTTTGAACACCTGACTATTTTGCTTAAAGCTAAATCAGATGTGCTTATTTTAACACTATACAGACCACCTAAGCAATCTTCAATATTTCTCTCTGAATTTTCTGAGCTTATGTCAATCATCCTTACTAGTTATGATCGAATAATCCTTATTGTAGATATGAATATTCATATCAATAATAGTACTGACTTGAAAGCCATGGAATTTATCAATCTCTTAGATAGCCTTGGATTAACTCAACATGTCACTGAAGCTACTCATCAACTAGGTAATATACTTAACCTGGTAATATCGCAAGGGATAAGCATTGATAATATCTCAGTGTCTGACATTGCTATTTCTGATCATTACTGTGTGTTCTTTGATGCCCTACTAAATCCATCTAGTAATAAAAGAGAAGTTACAGTTAAAAAACGGTACTTAGATGCCACAGCAGAACAAACATTTTCTGAACTTGCAAACTCCTTTGAACCATGCAATGCGCACTGCTCGATAAATGAAATGGTTGACACCTTAAATAGCAATTTAATTAATGCTTTTGATAGCGTAGCACCAGTTAAGATTAAAAAGAAGTAAATTGATAAAATATCACCATGGATAAATAGCACTATCCGTGAGCTTAAGAGATCATGTAGAACAGCAGAACGGACTTGGAGAAAAACTAAACTAGAGATTCACCGTAGCATAGTGAAGGAATGCATCTATATCTATAATAAAGCTATATCCACTGCGAGAAGAACCCATTTTTCTAAGATAATTGCTGAGAATGACAGCAACTCTAGGGTACTATTCTCAACTATTGACCGACTATTAAACCCCACATCAACTTCTGACATTCTTAGTTTGGCTTCTGACTCAAAATGTGATGAATTTGCGCAATTTTTTAACAACAAAATAACAACCATTAGAGCTGGTATTCCCAGAAGCACTACAAACCCTTATGATTTGCCCTGTAACAAGCCAGCAATTATGAAGAACTTTAGTAACATCTCTGATACAGAACTCTGTAAGATTGTAAGACCCTCAACTTGCTGTCTCGATCCCGTCCCTACTACATTTAAAAAAAATGTGTTTTTTATAGTATTTCCACATCTGTTTTAAAAATAATTAACACATCCCTTGAGACTGGAATTTTCCCAAACGCATTTAAAACTGCTGTGGTGAAACCGGTATTGAAGAAACCTTATTTAGACCATAGTGTACTAAGTAATTACAGGCCTATATCCAACTTACCCTTCATGAGCAAGATACTATAAAAAGTAGTTTTAATCAACTAAACAATTTTTTAAATGAAAACAGTATTCTAGAAAAGTTACAATGAGGTTTTAAATCTAATCATAGTACAGAGACCGCTCTAACTAAAATAGTCAATGATCTTAGACTCAGTGTTGCTGCAAATAAGGTCTCAGTGCTTATTCTTTTAGATCTGAGTGCTGCATTTGACACAATTGACCACAGCATTCTAATAAATCGACTAGAAAACTGGGTTGGCCTCTCTGAATGTGTTCTTAACTGGTTCCGAACATACATTACAGAGATACAATTTTTTATTAGCCTTGGAGATCACATGTTAGAGAAATATGACATATCATTTGGTGTTGTGCAAGGAAGCTGTCTTGGTCCTCTTCTCTTTTCGTTGTATATCTTACCACTAGGTAATATCATCAGAGACCACAATGTTAATTTTCATAGCTATGCTGACGACATGCAATTATACATTTCTGTTGAGCCAAACGATGTTAATGCCTTATACTCCCTGACTACCTGTGTGTCCGCAATTAATCAATGGATGAGCAATAATCTTTTTAATTAAACGAAGGTAAGACAGAAATACTCCTAGTTGGCCCCAAAGCTAAAAGGGATGCACTTTACAATAGGTTAGGAAACTTGGCTTATCAGAATAAAACAGAAGTAACAAGTTTAGGTGTAATTTTAGATTCTGATTTAAGTTTTACGTTTTTTCAAAACATCATTCTTCCATTTAAGAAATATAGCCAAAGTACGATCGTTTCTAACTCAACAGGATGCTGAGAAGTTAGTCCATGCTTTTATTTCAAGTAGGCTGGATTACTGTGATGCTCTTTTTACTGGTCTTCCAAAAAAGTCAATTGAAAAATTACAGCTAATTCAGAACTCTGGGGCTAGACTTTTAACGAAAACTAGGAAAAGAGAACATATTACCCGTTTTAGCTACGCTGCACTGGCTCCCTGTATCTTTTAGGATTGATTTTAAAGTTATTTTACTTGTATATAAAGCCTTAAACGGTCTAGCACCTTTATATATTACTGATTCCCTGTTGTGTTATGTCCCTTCACGAGCCCTTAGGTCCTCTATGGCAGGCCTCTTAAGCATTCCAAAAGTCCCACCAAATAAAATTGGGGAAGCTGCCTTTGTACATTATACACCTAAACTGTGGAATACCATACCAAAAAATATTAGAGAGGTGGGCTCAGTGGATATTTTTAAATGACAACTAAAAACATACCTTTTTAATCTAGCTTTTAATTAGCAGTAAGTAGGAGACGTTTTTAAAGGTTTAGGAAGTTGAACACATAGGAAATGCATGCTTGCTTTAACATTTTAACAGATTTTATTTTTATTAATTTTATTCTGCTAATATCAATTTTATTCTTTTATTCTTTTAAATTATTGTATCGTCTTTTATTATATCTTCCTTACCTTTTGTGTGGTTTATATATTACTGGTTGTGGTTTATATATTCCCTTGCCTTCTGTGTCCTTGGACTGTGTGGTTTATATATTTCACTATTTTTTCACTATGTTTATTTTATCATGTTTATTTTATTCTTTGTACTGTGCTGAAATGTTAAAGCACTTTGAGTTGCATTCTCTGTATGAAAGGTGCTATATAAATAAAGCTTTATTATTATTATTATTATTATGTCCTTCGCTGTGTATTTTATGTGTTTTCATTTTTAAGTATGGACACTTGGATGGATGCTGCCTGAATTTCCCTTTTGGGATGATAAAGTTGAACTTGAACTTGATCCAGAAAGTGCAAATTGATCATGTTGGGTGGAGGTAATCCATGAGATTTTAAGACTCAAATTTTATCTTTCTTATTTTTTTCATTTATTTGTCCATAGTGTTGACATAGAATTGTAAATATAACCTAGCTTTTTAATTACTTAAATCTACAATGTACACCAAAGTATTTAATGTGCATGAGAAAACACAAGCCTGAGGCATACATTTCAGTGCAAGGAAAACAATTACCTGGAATAGTCATACTTTGAGACTGACTGGCTTCAAATCATCAGTTTTAAACTCTTTTACAGCCTCACATATTTTGACAGTGCAATTCGGCTAATGACAATTTTCTATTAAATATACACACAGATCATACGACGTAAGAACAAATCTTTTATCAAACATATTTCATTTTGCCATAATGACAAGCATTGAAATAGAGGCCATTTCCCGAGCTGTGTACAGGACGTGCTTCTGTAGCAGTTCATGAAAGAAACATCCAAAGGTCCACATATATATAATATAATATAATAATATATGCTATTTAGCATATATATATATATATATATATATATATATATATTATATATATATACGGAACATGACCCAGAAAACTTAGAACACTTATTAATACTCATATCGAGGACATTATTTCTTAAAATCTATAAATTTGTCATAAGCACTTCAACCTGCTTTTTATTTCAAAAGACCTGGAGTATGATATATCCAGGTATGATTGACATTACAATTTGGCAAACAAACAATATATATCGATGTTTAGTATCCCCCCTATTATTTAACATTCATAGATCAGGTAGGTTTTTGCTCTCATGATAGCATTGTGTGGTATACAAGCAGAATATCAACAATAGGTACTTTCGTATAAATTAATCCTACAATACAAAGTCTTCTTTGACTTCTGTTGAAAACGAAAGGCCTAAACCTCCAAAGACTACAGAATGAGGCTCTTGGGCATGTGTTTTCTTTGTTTTAGGACGTTGGCCTGTGTATTTATTTCCAATAAATATTGTATAAGCTACACACATGCTAGATATAGGAAATAGGTCAATATATCTTATTTTAATTACCTTTCAAATGCTGTATGCAAATTAATATGACACTTGAAATAATTGATTTAATGTTTTTTTTTATTTTTTATAATTTTTATTGAATAAACAAAATCATTCTTACCCAAATCTTTTTCACTGTTTTTTCCACAAATCTCTTTTTCACTCTTCACATACAACTGCGACAACCCACCCCCACCACATACACACACATACGCATACACACACACACACAGAAACACACACACACACACACACACACATACACACACACATGCACACACATCCCACACACACACACACACACACACACACACACATACACACACACACACACACTCACATACACACACACACACGCACGCACACACACACACACACTCACACACACACGCACACACACACACACACACACACACACACACTCACATACACACGCACGCATACACACACACATCCCACACACGCACACTCACATGCACACACATCCCACACACGCACACTCACATGCACACACACATCCCACACACACACTTACATACACACACATCCACACACACACACTTCCCCACACACAAACTCACATACACACACACACATCACACACACAAACTCACACACATCCCACACACACACACTCACGTACACACACACGCACACACACTCACATACACACACATACACATACACACGCACATCCCACACACACACACCCAGACACACACACACACACACACACACACACACATCACCACTCACACACACACACATCACCTCACACACGCACACACACACACACACACACACATCCCACACACACACACATCCCACACACACACACACACACACACACACACACACACATACACATACACACACACACCAGCTCTCAACCAGCACACCCTACTCAATCCAGGCATACAAAGTTGAGGTCAGAGGTCACTCTTTCATGCACACTACCCCCCCTTTCCATAGACGTCTCAGCTTCATATCACATAGTGATAATCACAACCTCCCACTCGGCCGTCCTCTCATTCTCCCACTCAGACCAACTAGAGACAAAGTCAACCACCAATTAGAAAAAATTACATCATCTGTAATCATATCAATACATAATTATATCAATACATTTTCGGAGTATTAATGATTAATGTTTTAACGGTATTGAAAGCACACCAAATGGCTTGTAGGGGGGTATGGAATTCAATCGGAAATTTCTCCAACCAGAGAAAATGGGATTTGCGGTAAAAAAAAATTAAAAAATTATGTGTGCATTTCATTTAGCATTCTCTTACAGCTCGTGCAGACAATTAAACAAATCAATCGATTACACATTTACCATGAGAGATTACACCCACTCCAAACCAAGCAAGGCGTACCGCCATATGGAAACGGCGTTTTTCATTAATATTACTGCGCAGTTGGTTACGTGTTTTATAGATAGTTAAATTTTATGTTGTTTTGTTTTCCCTTGTTGGCATTGACATTGATAACTGTACTGTGAAATGGCGAGTTCCTGAAATAAACATTATGCAATATTATGTTCAACAAGTTTTGGGAGTTTTCAGTACACTTACATAAGCATTTTTCAAAGGTCAACTCGCATTCGGTGTGTCATGACTGACAAAAGTGTATCGGCACGTTATATTAAGTATACCTATGAATGTAGGCTACACCGTAGGCTACGTTATTGTCTAGTTAATGATCTCTCATTTGAAGTGTTTTCTGAATGTGCGTAAAATAAACCTCCCAAAACTACGCTCCTTCTGATTTAGTCATTAGACGACCTGCTACAGAAGTCGGCGAGGAAAAAATGCCTTGAAATACTTTAGAGGAGAAAGTGAAAGCAACTGGATACAGTGACGGAAGTTAAATCACGGAGCGTCACAGGACTGCCCACTAATGCACTTGGATTTTTGCAACTGTAGCTTTGGGCAAAACGGTAGAATGAGGGAATGGAACAATACACAATGCGATTAGACAATTAGCGCTTTCTTGAAATTGACACTAATGGACATCGGTCTAGTCATGAGTGGGAATTTCTGGTTCCATCAATTAGCGAACATGGACCTAAAATGACAGATGGTGAGTATGTTGCACAAATGGGTTAGCCTTACTATTAAACTGTGGTCGAGTAATGACGTAGTACTGTGTTACCGCAGACTGGTGCTTTTAAAATCTTATTTACACATACAGTTTTGTTAACCTTTATAACGTAAATGTTGTTGCGCATTAAAAACCTACCCCTGAGCCTGTTTGTCGGTAGACATTTCCAGCAACAGCAAATGGTCCTGTGAAGCCGCTGTAGCCGGTGTCTCAAACGCGCGGTGTGTCCAGCTTGTGTTGGGTTCGATACACTGTCAGGTAGCCTACTGTACTCTCCCAGTAGGTATTTATACACTCCAGTGGGGAAATCCCAGCTCTTTCAGAACGGTTTCCGTCCAGTCATTTGGAAACTTAAGCGAATTTCCAGGAATTGCGTTTGAAAGCGAAGGTAAGCCTGACGGTAAATCGGATACGAGGAAATTAAAACATTGCAGGTGTTTGTGAAAAGCAACTGGATACAGTTTGCTGAAACTCATGACGATGGAGATTATTTTTATGATAAGCACGATGGTGGTTATGATGAGGATAAAGCTGTAAGCCACGGGGTTCCCAAACTGGGGTCTTTTTAGCCAAATTCTATATTTTTCCCTTTTATGAATATGTTTTTGTCGGCTATATTTGCATATAATATAATATAATATATGCCATTTATCAGACGCTTTTATCCACAGAACCACTTTCAAGGCATATATGCATAAATGACTCATTTGGACTAAATAAAATAAAAACCTAGTCGAATATTTATACATCGCGATTTAGACGTGCATGAATGTGTCAAACAGATACTACATTGCAAGAAGTAGTCTAGTGTGTGTTGGATAAAGATGTCGACCGTTTTTGTTAATTAAGGTGGGTAGGCTAGTATTCAGGCGCAAGGCGGGATGACCCCGTTTGAAAAGCCCTGGACGGCAGGTAGCAGATTAATATATAGACCTATAGTCTGGTGGCGGCGGATGTACGAATGTGTGGCCGTTTCTGGACACCTTGACTGAGAATACCAAAAATCGACCACAGGCCACAGGCGCTTTACCTATGATGGCAAAATGTTTTTGGAAAAGTCATGAGCCACGACCGCTATTAATCCGTTATTATTATTATTATTTAACTTAAAGGTTAATGTTTTATAGAATATGTTCAATACCAGCATGGTAAAGAACCCCACTGTCACAGTGGGCGGTACTGCTATAATATTTAGGCTATTTAAAAGAGAGAAACTAAAAGTTTTTAAACGTAATAGTCCACGTCCAAAGACAAATACTTCGGCCTAATTAATTATGTAGCCTTCACTAGCATTGAGTGGTGTGTGAAACAATTGTGCAATGTATGGTTTAAGCCTTATATTATGTTCAATGGGTCAAATTGACCCAGGACATTATTGGGATTTTAAAGGAATAGCTACAGAAATAAAATGTAGGCTATGTAAAATACTTAACATATATTTCCTTTATCTCAATTCCCAAAAATATAGATAGCATATAGGGTTAATGTTTGCCATTTACCTCTGCTAGATCACATTTAACAATTAAAGTGTCATTCGTTTTTTGTGATAAGCCAAGGGTTAATTTTTTTAAATTGTATCATTTTTCTGTTTGGGTTGTACAAAATGACAGTATCAAAAGTTATGTTGTGTTGGCTATGTTGACAACCGCATCTGCATGCCTGTGTCCCTGCAGATTATTAAGTAGTGAATCACAAAAAATTATTCTCCCTCCCCCCCCCACAAAATTCAATTTTCATAATAGTCAAACTGTGTTGCAATTCGACTGTTACAACAATTAATATAATGTCATATAATGTTATAATGTAATATAATCTAATAATAAATATTTTATTTTATAAATATTTTAATTTTCTCGCAATTTGGAATGACTAGTCACGTGTGTTGGCATTGCTCGCCTGAGCAACATTACCTGTAAGGTCCTCTACACGCTCGAAGGACAACAACACGACAGCAACACAACCAGGGCTCTGCAACATCAGTGCAACCTTTGCGACCTACGCAGAGGGGGTTTCAGAGGGTGTCGCGTACCTAGTACAAAAATCTAAAATCAAACTTGTGCATCATTGATTGGTTGGTTAGCGAATGGAGGCGAAGCTGTCACAGTTCATAGGTCACAGTTCATCAAGCTGGCAGCTAACGATATAGATAGCTAGCATTATTTGTTCGACACAGTATAAATAAACCAGCTTCAGGAAAGATTGGCTGAAGAAGTTTGAAGGTGTTTCCCTGCTTTCATGAAAACGTTATCGACCTTGTTCAATACATTGACACATAGTGTACAGAAGTGTAAGGACACCATGTTGCATAGGCTGCGCATAGCCTTTGCAGACGTATAAATTGCAGAGTGCTTGCGATATTGTTGCATTGCGCGAACCGCAAATAAGTCACACAAGTTACGTAGAAGCATGCAGAATCCCTTAATTGGGTAGAGCATAGCCAGTCTTTCCCTGCAGCTGGGCGATGGGAGTCGTTGAAAGGCGAGAGTGCACCTCGTGCCTAGCTGACCAGAGGAACCACATTTGAGTCAGAGCATGAGATTAGATATCTTTATTGTCTGTTTACACAGAAAACATGAGGAATGTCAATGTGTGTGTGTGTGTGTGAGAGAGCGTGTGCATACATAAAGGCCTGTTTGTCGGTAGCAATTTCCAGCAACAGCAAATGGTCCTGTGAAGCCGCTGTAGCCGGTGTCTCAAATGCGCGGTGTGTCCAGCTTGTGTTGGGTTCGATACACTGTCAGGTAGCCTACTGTACTCTCCCAGTAGGTATTTATACACTCCAGTGGGGGAATCCCAGCTCTTTCAGAACGGTTTCCTTCCAGTCATTTGGAAACTTAAGCGAATTTCCAGGAATTGCGTTTGAAAGCGAAGGTAAGCCTGACGGTAAATCGGATACGAGGAAATTAAAACATTGCAGGTGTTTGTGAAAAGCAACTGGATACAGTTTGCTGAAACTCATGACGATGGAGATTATTTTTATGATAAGCACGATGGTGGTTATGATGAGGATAAAGCTGTAAGCCACGGGGTTCCCAAACTGGGGTCTTTTTAGACACGCAATGCAACAATATCGCAAGCACTCTGCAATTTATACGTCTGCAAAGGCTATGCGCAGCCTATGCAACATGGTGTCGTTACACTTCTGTACACTACGTGTCAATGTATTGAACATGCACGTGTGTGCGTGTGTGTGTGAGAGAGCGTATGCATACATAAAGGCATTTACTATATATGCCTTACATATAATCACAAAACAAATTAATGTCCCTTCCAGTTGGCTGTCAATATAATACAGATTTATTTATTTAGTCTTAGGCAGAAAACACTAAACTTCACAGAATGCTGGAGTACTACGATAACATGAAGAAATAAAAACCATTATAAGATCAAAGGATATGAATTAATGGGAGAATTTTTCAAAGAAATTATTTCAATATATTGCGTGTCCTACATCATCTCTCTGATTATCTCTTTCTTCTCTCCACCCGCAACAAACACCCTAACACCCTAACCCCCACCCCCACTAAGTGTCAAAGTAAAATGCCATAGCAAACAACTTAAATTCTTGAAAACAATTCAGGACAAAATAGTGTTCAATAATTTTGTGGGAACTCTGTTGGTGTTATCAGTGTACGATTTCTGTGTTGAGTCTACAGTGAATCTTAGGTCTTGACTGCTGTGCTTTTAAAACTAATGACAGTGGACTGAATGTGTACAGTATGCATAGAAATGATTATATTGGACATTTCCTTAGGACAGTGCTCAATGACTCATGCTGTACACAGTCACACTCAATGCAATATTCATATCTAATGGCATGACAAATAAAAGCAGCCTTTATTGTATATATACATGTATATTGGATCGAATACATATAAATATGATATTGTATTTATATTACCACGTAATGTCCCTTTCTACAGTCTGACTTATAGAAACACTAATTTACTCTCAAATGAATGTTCCAATGGTGTACTTATGATTTTATTTTAAGTAACCTTTGTGTTTATTTTCTTATGTTCAGTTCTCCAACAGCCTCCTTTTGGTTATTGTCTCTTGGCTCTGCTCCTGCTGCCTGTCGTCCATTCCTGCGAAAGCACAAAGCCAATGGCTGGAATTAAGGCAGATTACTCTAACGTGATATTTCCCCTCCTTAGAAACATTGTGAGTATGAGAGATGTTTGCATGTTTGTTAGTTTTTTCTGTTTTTTTCCCCCATTTTCTCCCAATTTAGTAGCCAATTACACCCTCCTATCAATCCCCCTCATATTGTGAGTTTGCTGCCATAGTCCTGAGACAGGCAGTGACAAAGGCGATGTACCGCCTCCTCCGAGCCGGCACTCGCCAAGCCGTCGACTGTAACTCCGGTACACAGAGCCACTCCTATACGCAGTGAGCTCGTATCGGCTTCCCTCCCCCCTCCCTGGGGCGGCCAGCCAATTGCCGCCCCCTAGTGGCACTCCCGGCCAGAGCCGATACTGGCACGGCCGGTGGAATTGAACCCCGGTCGCAGATGTCTCCATGTTTTGTCTGCTTAAAAATAGTAATATATATATTTATGATGATGGTACAGAAATCAAGTGTGTCTTGTGAAACATAGAATTGTTATTTTTGTAAAGAGATTCCAGTGAGATTGTAACCATGTCCTTGTTCACAGGAGAACAACATTACTAACCTGTTAGCGGACCCCACCAAATGTGGGGAAATTAAGAAAAAGCATGCATGTGAAGAAAATAATGTAAGGATGTATTTTTAAAGATATATATTTTTTAATAATCCCTGTCAAGACAAACAATCTGGTTAAAGGTGCCATCGTATGCTATTATCTCACTTTACAGCTATTGTTGCACAAAGAAAAAGAAATAAATAAAATGTGGACATGCAGAAATGCATATTCAACAGTAAATACGTTGATGCAGTATCATTCTGTTATTATGTAAACACATGTAGGCTGTAATACATTTGTACTGCATGGAGAAGTTCTATTGGTGATTGTGCAACACTTGTGGCATTATGTGGCAACAGTTCAACCTGAAATTTGACATTTCTGGGAAATGATTTCTGCTACATAGTTTTTTTTAGAAGACCTACATTTGCTCAATGAGTCTCTGAGTCATCTTATCCTGTAAATATGTTTGAACCCATCTTTTCATAATTTAAGCACGAGGCATGAACATTTAAAAAATGATCAAAATTGGCTTAAAAAAAGTGTGTTGTGTTAAATTGACATTTTTTTCCTTATACTGATCTATTTTTAGGAGACACGTTCCATTCACAAAATGGTTTGCTCTATCCCTTTTAAAAACCCCAAGAAAGTGATGAGCAAAATTAAGTGCGACTTGAAGACGCTTACCGTAAATATAACAGACTCACTTGAGTGCTACTGTCCCACAAATGAGGTAAGAACCATTAGCAATCAGATCAAAATGTAGAACTGAAGTTAGGAACATAAGAACACATAATGACAAGAACAGACTAGCCCACTTAGGCTTGTCATTTTCTTATTCAAGAGAATATCCAGTACTGCATCAAGCCTGGATTTGAATGCCCCTGGTTGACATATCTGGTTGATATATGTTGTAAGCATTATATTGCAAATGTACTATAGATTTACAGAAGAAAGTTATTGATATACATACATACATCCCCTGTTTCATGGAATTTGGCCTTCAGTTTGGAGATGGTACTAGGGCTCACTCCAAATAATGCCACAACTTGCTTTTGCGGAACACCAGCTTGAAGTTGCCCTATCGCACGGGCCTTATTGAGATCAGACAAACGTGGCATGCCGATTCTTGGAGCAGACACCAATTGACCACTGTAGCAGGGCCCATTCTCACAGGTGTTGCCAATCAGGTGCCAATCAGGCACCTGATTGTCAGCACCTGGGGGTACCGGAAACTCAAAACAAGAGTCAATAGCAACAACAGAATAAGCTGTTTGGCATTGGCAGAGAAGATTTGGCGAATTTTTCATGGGCGCAACCCACATACTCAGCTGTGCTGCTCATCCCACAAATGCATGTTCCTTACGAATGGGGCACCATTTAAAAGGGAAATAAACAGTCTTTCCAACAGTATAACATTTATTGCCAAGGAGCATTGTTACAACAGAACACAAACAAACACAAATTTTTGTTCGATGTTTGTATATATATACAGTATGCGTGTGTGTGTGTGTGTGTGTGTGTGTGTATGCTGTGTATTTACAGAGAGTTATCAATACCTGGAACAGCTTGCCAGGTCGGGTAGTAGAGGCAGAAACACTTGGGCTATTCAAGTCCAGGCTAGATGCAGTACCAGATACTCTTTAGATTAGGACATGACGAGCCTAGATGGGCTGAACGGCCCGTTCTCCTCATTATGTATTCTTATGTTCTTATTCTTTCTGTCTAGTCTCTTTATCTGCGTTCTTTTTCTCTTCGAGGATGATGCATCACAATCCAACTGCGCACAGCCCCAGCACCGAAATCTGAACAAGGAGAGACTTTGCAAACTGCTCAGCCTCGTGAGAGACATAACATTTTGCTATAAGAAATTATGTGACAGGAACAGTTAGTTAGGGGGGAAAGCGATAGTTAGTTAGTTAGTTAGTTTGGAAGTGATGGTGAAACACACGGCCCTTCTGAGGAGGACTCTCTGCTGCTTGGAATCCCATCTGTATGGGACTAACGCACATGGCGCTCTCATGTCTGCCAAACGGGGCCTGTGCAGGACACCTTCCTCGATGGACAAAGTTTGGAGCCCATCGTGACAGACCAGGCCTCTGTCTCTCAACCGATATTGGAAGCCATCCTCAACAAGACTGACCTGAGCTGAAGTATAGTGCAAGGGTGTTCTTTTAAAGAATTTGTTTCAGATTTTATCCCATTTTCTCCCAATTTAGTAGCCAATCACACCCTCTATTTTTCATGTCAATCCCCCCCTTGTATTGTGAGTTTGCTGAGACCGGAAGTGACAAAGGCAAAGTAACGTCTCCTCCAAGACGGAACTCGCCAAGCCGTCGGCCGTAACTCCAGTACTCCAGAGCCAGTCCTGTACGCAGCAATATCGGCTTCCCCCCTCCCTGGGGGGAGAGCCAATTGTTGCCCCCTAGTGGCACTCCTGGCCAGAGCTGACTCTGGCGCGGCCGGTGGAATTAACCCCCAGTTGCAGTGAACAGCGTCGAACGTTGTAACCACTACACCACCTGGGAGGCCTAGTGCAAGGGTGTTCTGCCACCGATTGAAAAAAATAAAATGCGAACCTCTTGCGCCCTTACTTAACTTCTGTGGTTTCCTGTAGCTCTGATAACAAAGGCGTGTTGGAGCGCATCACAGACAATTTCACATCGCATGACCATAAGATAAATGTAACTTCACATGCTTGGGGCCAAATGACTTCATCCGGTGGGTTTTGAATGTGATGTTGGTTTTGGATAATAGTGAGTGACACAGTTTGTAACTAGATCCCCCAACGTTTTTGTAACGGCATGTTGGAATTGCAGCAGAGAGAGAGAGAGAGAGACAGAGACAGAGACAGAGAGAGAGAGTATTTTGTGAAGCATGCTTGACTTATTTTCTGTAAGATGAAAGCACATTCGTTTCTGAAACTTAAACATAACGCTCAGTGAGGAAGTTTTCCTTATTTTCCTGACGTCTGTAAGTAAATGTTCCAAGCTAATCGTTTTTTTAATGCTTTTGTATTACATTCTCTTATAATAAAATATATATGATCTATTTTGTTCAACGCAAATGTATTTATTATTTATTTTAAAAAAAAAATTGTTTCTGATTTTCTCCCAATTTAGTAGCCAATTACACCATATTTTTCATGTCAATCCCCCCCTCATATTGTGAGCTCGCTGCAGTGACAAAGGCGAAATATCGTCTCCTCCGAGACGGCATTGTATACTTTATGAACAGTGCAAAATTCCATTAACCGGTAGTTCTGTCCTTATCCTCACTGTAGGGACTCTTAATTTAAGCAATTAGTGACAGTGACCAATTATACAATTAAGGGCCAGTTTGAGTGTTGGTCCACTGGTGCAAGCAACGCTGTTTCAGAGGGGTGCCAATGAAACTAAACATGGAGGTGGTTTTGGGGAAAATCCAGGGAAGAACAAGACACCAGCAACCAAGTAGGGGAACAAGATGCATCGAAATGCGGTTCAAAGAGTCCATGGTCCCAGGGCCGGATCTTGACGTTCATGGGCCCTAGGCCCCTCCTCCGGCATGGCATTCTGGGAGATGGAGTTCTTAGATTTAATGTTGTTAGATTGGATATGAGATTTAATTTGCGCTGTTTATTTTTAATGACTACTACTACTAATAATCCTCTGTGATGAGAATACATTTATTAGGCATGTAAGTGTAATATGAATTATGTACAAAAAAAATACAAAATATATATTAAAAAATTATATCAATATGAATATTTTCCCCAATAGAATGGCGTCATTCACGACTTGGCAGAGGCTTGGATCAGTGAGAATACACACTTTATCATCGGGTAAATGATTGGGCAATTCCAATTGCTGGTCGTTTTGAGAAGTGTGTCGGAAATGTGCACAATGCGAAATAAAAGATGATACCAAGACTTGGATAGATAGTGGATTCTGATTGGCTGACAGCTGTGCATTTACAGTATATCATGCACATGCACGCAAATCCTTCTCACTTCTAAAACATATTCCATATTCACCTCACCACCGGAACTTCTTCTCATTGGTAAGATCAGAATCCATATTAAAACGGACATGGGCAGCTCATCTGCAGAATCTAGTCAAGTTACAGAAATGTAATGTCCAGACAACTAATCAGAAATCCTGTGTAGGGGGCCTCGGGTGGCCTAACAGTTAAAGCATTCGCCCCGGAATGCAAGTTTCCCACTGCAGCCAAGTTTGAAAACCGGCAGCACCAGTCCGGGAGCCCCGATCGGGGGGCGGCGATTGGCTGTCCGCCCCAGGGGTGAGCTGGGCACGAGCTCGCCGAGGAGCGGTAGGGCAACCTTGTAAACATAGTTGGGCGAGTTCCGTCTCGGAGGAGGCGAACATTGCCTCGAGGTATTAGCTTGTTCCGTGGGGGCGGGCGGCGTGTTCATGGGGGAGGGTAAATAGAAAAGAAAGAGTATAATTGGCTACTAAATTGGGAGAAAATCAGGGAAAAAAATCTGAAACAAAAAAATAAATAATAATAATTAATAATAATCCTGTGTAGCAGTTGGCTACAGGAATTGTTTGCTTATTGGAAGTGCTTTCAACCAAACGTGCCAAGGTGCTACAATCTCCCTCCCTTCACCAAAGGCACTATGGAGTCAGATAAGCACGAGTGCTTCAAAAGCACCTTTCACATTTTTACATTTTAAGCATTTAGCCTGTGCGCAGCGAGCCCTGGGGCAGACAGCCAATTGCCTGAGACTAATTAAAAATAAAAAAATGGGACAGCCCACACGCAGTCCAGCTGGACTACCCTGTCACCTTCAGCACAGATGCCAGCAGTGATGGGCGAGTGACCGTTTCCCAAGCTGGGTCAAGGAATGAAAGGTTGCTTTTTTTCCCCACTTCGGCCGTAAACTCACTAAGGGCAAGCGGAAATACAGTGTCGCGAGGCTTCGCTGTCATGCATATTATCTGACACCCCAGCTTCTCTATGAAATGTGTTGTTCTCATATTTACTTATAAGATGGACCTGTTTTTGTGATGTCCGCCCAGCAACACTTAAACCGAGGCTGTTGGAACTGTATATTCTGAGTTCCTTGAATCGATATTCAGTTCTGATTCAAAAGTAATAAAAGCCTGTTAATCTGCCTCTTCGTATTGTATGCATGTGAATACAATCTCTACATGTTGTCTGTCTGTCTGTCTACCTAGCTGGAGGAATGGGAGATTTCACTAACGCAAAAGCACACAAAAGCGAATCATTTATCGACAGCATGGGGTAATCAAGGAAGGTACACTGTAGCTGTAAACCAGTACAGCACCATAGAGAACATTCACTGTTTTATTCCAACTAATTAGCAAAGCTTATAGACTGACTAATACGTTTTAGACAGCCATTGCTGCAGGGGAAATGGTTTAAAAAACTGACATTTTAGAAAATCACTGCCAGCATCATTACAGGTCCCAACAGGTTAACATATACATTTTGCAAGCTATTTTGTAACATGGGTGAGTTTGTTCAGTCCTTTTCAAGCCATGCGTAGACCAGAAGAGAACCTTGCTTGTCCAAAAACAGCCAACAGTCCTTCGGAGGAGATACCGGAGGGAGGATAGTTCACTTCCTGGGGCACTGTCGAGGTGCCCTTGAGCAAGGCACTGAACCCCTAAACTGCTCCAGGGGCGCCGTACTATGGCTGACCCTGCCCTCGGACCTCTCTGATGTAATACACATGTATAGTGGTCTGTGTGTGTGTGTGTGTATGTGTGTGTCGCAACCCTGGTCGCACTCTAGGAGAGATATGTGAAAAGACTAATTCCAATTACCTTGTGTAACATGGCTAATAAAGTCAATTATTATTCCTATTCCTTCCTATATACTTTGAATACAAGCACAAAATAAGTGGATAAAAATTGGGGACACACATATTGATTACATTCATAATTGGTCATTTATTATAAATGTAAGATTGCGACAGCATTTGGTACATTTCTGTCTTTTTAAAATCCAGCAGCTAAAATGGACAATATCAGTTTTTTCAGCATTCAGTTAAAATTACATCTTCGACGGTAGGTTGCAAAGCTCGTTGAAAAACTGAAAGCACCAAAGCACCTGGTTTTAGACAGACAATACTGTTTAGGGTAGTGGTTCCCAAACTCGGTCCTGGGGACCCACAGTGTGTGCTGGTTTTCACTCCAACCATAATTGCAACCTCTCTATTGTAACTAGCTGTTAATTGTTCTAAATTAGACACTTTCAATTTCTATTAAAGCAAGATTTACTCCCTTAAAGCCATATGTCAGAAATATGTATGCATGCCATGAACAATAAACGTCCCATGTTCACATCCCAGCACATTTAATCAGTCAGATCAACTATTGCTCTCATTTTCTGTAATGTGTAGTATGACACAATTCCTTTAAAAAGATGTTACATATTTTAATTGATTCAATTGTAGACTGACCGGTGAAATCAGTGGGGGCCTAATGTTTGAAAGTGGACAGCTGGTCACTGACAGTTGGAAAATTAAGAGTTTAGTGACAGAGCAATTGGCATCGAACCAAACCGGCATTGTGTTAAAATAAGTTTAAAGAAAAAATGATGGTATGGGTATAGTTCAACCTTAATTGATCAAGAGACCGGCAGTAACAAAAACCAGCATACACAGGGGGCCCCCAGGACCGAGGTTGTGAACCACTGGTTGAGGGTATTCTGCATACGTGATATTAAAAGAGTATCAGATTTAGGTTTTGTACTTTTTTTTATGATATGGTACTTATGGCTCCATAATGAACATCCGCTACAGCACTTTCTGAATATAGAAAATGATTCTCAAGCTATCGTAGTACACACTTAACTGTATATGGACCCATCGCAAACAGACTAGGAAAGGAAAAATGGGCAAAAACAAAGCATCAATGTACACAGTGCCCACAAACGTCCATTTCCATGCCAAGGCCAGTTAAAACGAGATGCCGAAAACAAAAAAGACAATGTGGTTCTACAACATTTTTACAAGAAAAAAAAAAAGAATAAGTTAAAACAGTTAAACCAAAATAAATGTCATTTCAATTTAGCCATTAGCAAATTCCGTCAATGTGTAGCTCAGTAAGAAACTATTTACTGAGTTGTAACTCAAGACTAGTTGGTCACAGGCCCCTATGATTTAGAAGGATTTTTTTCCTTTTAAATTAAACATTGACACGTGCTACACCTTCCAGGAGCGATCCCTAAATAAAACTTGAAATGGTTTACACAGTATTGTAAAAGAGAAACAGGCCCTTTCCGTAGCTTTAGATCCTTCCCCTTTAATTCATGTCTAATTTCCATCACAACGTGATTGTGGACTGTGGTCACATCCAAAGGAATTGTTGGGTCTTAAATCTCTACACATTTTGGAACAAACATTTCAAAAAGCATAGAAGACATATCCCATATTCAATTAGTAGTCAATCATATTGCACTTTAAAAAACAACAACACACTTTTATGATTAGACAAGTGAGGTGGAAGTAATATTCAAGCTAGTCGCATTCTACTTGAAAGGGCAATAAAATATGTGGGAGGTTTGTTTTAATATAACACTAGTTTAAAAAAACCCGAAACTTTCATCATACCAGATGTGATGTTTTACACGCGTGCCCTTGTGGTTGTCTTAAACGCACATCCTTCTCACGCCACACTCACAGCAGAACTTGGCGCACTCCACCGGGTACTTGGTCCCACATCCGTGGCAGAACTTTCTCTGATGGCCTGAAGAGAAATCCACTTCACATCCAGCTTTTCCGTTATTCCTGAAAGAGAGGCGTGATTAGGGGGCACCGTGACTCAGGCCCTGTTGGACTCATCACAGAACATAATGTCTTCCACATCGTGTAATGCCCCGCCCATTTCGAACAAGGAGAAGAGCGGGGCTCCAATTTGTCTGCACTACCACAGCCTGCCACTAGAGGGTACACAATCTTCAGGATTCTCATATTGCTTACGGGCCTGGCATCAAGCTTTGAGCCAATGGCATACCCTCTATTATTCCAACTACACAAGCCCGCCGCTAGCCCATTTCTGATTTCGGTAGTGCCAGGAATGACGAACCGCCTCCTCCGAGACGGAACACGCCAATTGCTGATTCTGAGAGAAGCTTTTTCTGCAGCGTGCTCGTATCGGCTTCCCTACACCCTCTATTTTCATGTTAATCCCCCCCTCGTATTGTGAGTTCGCTGCCGTAGCTCTGTGACCGGCAGTGACAAAGGTGAAGTATCGTCTCCTCCGAGCCGGCACTCCTCCAAGCTGTCAACTGTAACTCTGGTACACAGAGCCACTCTTATATGCAGCGAGCTCTGGGGCAGACATCCAATAGCCGCCCCCTAGTGGCACTCCCAGCCAGAGCCAGACTGGGGCATTTCTATAACAGTCATAACAGTCTCAAGCAGGTAGCAAAACCAATACCTAGAGTTGTAGCTCTCAGAGTTAAAGCCTTTCATTCTGTTCATTCCAACCCCAGATGCTGTGTTCCTCATGGATCCGGGAGAAGTTCCTGTTCCAGATTTCATACTTAATCTATTCAAGACGAGAGGCAATTGTGAGAGGAATCCCAAAACACATGCGGAGACTGTGAAACACTAGGCTTTAGTGTCTTTAGAAAGGCTCCTTGTGACAACAATAAAGTCTGTCTACACACTCAATCACATTTAGGTCTGCTTGAGTTCTAAATGCATTGACTAAGAGTAGCTACGCTTAACAGAAATCTCTGCTAGTGTTTTTCCAGACAGACACCGTTTAAAATAGCCCTTCCCAAACAGCAAGCAAAACAATGACCATCATTAAACCTGTGCTACAAATTCACTAAGCAAGAAGTGTACTACCGGTCCTGCCAGCAATAATGAAAATGTGCACTGAATGGAAAATGCTATTGGAACAAGTCCCACCTATCCTGGGCTTCTAAAAAGCAATCTGCAGGGTTCCCACTCAAATCAAATTTCCATTTTCCATGACATTTACCATGTATAAATTCCCAATTTAGTAGCCAATTACACCCTTTATTTTTCATGTCAATAGAATAGAATAGCCTTTATTAATCCCGGGGGACATTTGGTTTGTCACAGCAGCAATGGTACAAGAGTGAAAGAACACACAAGACATACAGGACATCACAGCATACTGAATAATAAATACAAGATAAATATATTTTTTAAAAACCAGAGTAAAAACCTAGCAGCTATACAGATATACAGAACATCATAGTATATTGAGATACCAGATGCTAAAATACAAGAGTTAGAATACAAAAAACAACCTAGCAGTGATCATACTGGAGGTAGTGCAAGTCCACCAGATACACAGCGCATACCAGTGTACTGAAGTACTAAGAAAAAAATTATATATATATATATATATATACTGAGATCAAGTAGCAATCGGGGCAACAGTGAGATGTGCAAGAGAATGTAGGGTAGGTACAGCAGTAGAGAGTGAGGGCTAAAATACAGTGTTCAATGTTCATTGTTGTACAGTTTGAACCGCTCTGTTCTGCACGTGAATTGGATGAGTCTGTGGCTGAAGGTGCTCTCCATCTGTCTCAGCTCATCATAAGAGGGGGTGGGAGGGGTTATTCAGGATGGTCAACAGTTTGTCTTTCATCCTCCGCTGAGCGGGGGCAGAGAGTGCTGCACCACGGTGATAAAGTCTCACCCAGATGGAGGGCTGGTGAGTCCGGCGGGATTGGGGCGGGATGGTGAGTACCCAGGAGACGTGCTCTTCACAGACCCGACCGAAGAGGTCCTGCCGGGGGGAGTCCCTGCTCACAGACAGAAGAAAGAGAAAGAAAGAAAGAAAGAAAGAAAGAAAGAAAGAAAGAAAGAAAGAAAGGAAGAAAGAAAGGAGAGAGAGAGAGAGAGAGAGAGATTTGTGTTTTCTGGCAGTTTTCCATTCTGTTTTCCATTTTGGCACTTTAAAGTGACCTGACATGGGGGATTCCTCAGCAGCGTGCCATCTCTCACGCCGAACGGAGCACAGCGTGAACTCAGAGGCTGCAGAAGCAGGCCACGCTTCAAAGCACAAACTTGGGAAGTACGTAGAATAGAGTACAATAATATAGGACTAAAATCATAAAACTATTATAACCTTTATAATACAAATAAAATAATAATAAAATGAATAAAATGTGTGTGTGTGTGTGTGTGTGTTTTGTGCATTTTGTCAAATGGCACTCTTTTGTGTCTGGGTCTTGAAACTAACAGGTTCTCTTTGATCTTTCCTCGAGGCAAACATGACACGAAAGATCAAATCCAGAGGGGATTCTGGCTGTAAATTTGGCGACAGTCCTTCTGAGAGAGGGAGGGAGGGAGAGAGGGAGGGACAGTGAGTGGTGGATCTCGCGGCCCGTACCTCCGGCAGACTGCCCTAGAACGGATCGCTGAGGCAGGCGGGAGGAAGAGGAGGAAGCGGCGGTGGGAACTGCAGGGGAGCTCGCCTTCTTCACCTGGACGGGCTTTAACTGCAAACAGAGGAACACCGATCGCCATGAGGCTCAGGCACATTTTCTATTTTTATTTCAGATTTTTTCCAGTTTTTCTCGCCAATTATATCACCTATTGTATTGTTGCTTTTTTATTTTTATCCCGACCAAGGCCGGTCTGGTGCAGTCGGGTTTCGAACCGCGACCGTGATAGGTAGCTCACACTCATACAGGACCAGCCAATATGAATGCGTTACACCTCTACGATACCCCTCTGCTTGCTGCTTTGAGAACGATGGGAGCGTTTGGCATACCTGAGACCTGGCGGGAGGCTTCCCTTTGGCCTCTCCAGCAAACTTGCCCTTGTTGGCGATGCGTGCTGCTTGCTCCTTACAGAACTTGATGTGTCTGTCCGCGGCGTTCTCACCGAAACGCCTCTGACAGTATGGGCACTGGATGTAATCTGGAACAGCGTAAAAAGGGCGGGAGTGTAGTGTAATGGTTAGGGAACTGGGCTTGTAACTCAGAGGTTGCTGATTCAATTCCCAGGTGGGGGCACTGCCGTCGTACCCTTCAGTAAGGTACTTAACCTGGATTGCTTCAGTAAAATATCCAGCTGTATAAATGGATTGTATGTAAAACTGTGTAAGTCACTCTGGATAAGAGCGTCTGCTAAATGCCTAAAATGTAAAATGTAGTGCTGTGTTCAAGGATCTAGTGAGAACACCTTAGTTTTAGTTTTTTTTTTACAAAACTAAAACTAAGGTGTTCTCACTAGATCCTTGAACACAGCACTACATTTTACATTTTAGGCATTTAGCAGACGCTCTTATCCAGAGCGACGTACAAGATGTATATTTATATACATGGTAAGATTAATCATGGTTAGCGCAAGAGATCAGTGTAGTGACACTGTAATAGACATAATTGTTGGCAGCTGGATACCACATTACTATACATTAGACCAGGGATTCCCAAAGTGGGGGGCGCACACCCTCGAGGGGGCGTGAACGTCTTTTCAGGGGGCGCGAGATGATGTCTAAATTGGAAAATGTATTTACTAAAACCAAAGAAAACTACCATTTACAAAAAAATACGTTGAATTAGGCACTTCCAATAATCAGCCTACATTTTTGACATGACAATTTTAGTCTTGCATCAATACGTCAGGTGTAGGATTTATTTTGGCTACATCGTTGGTCCCGCCAATTTAGCAAGAAAGTTGCTGTTAACTTTTGGCAAACATGGACCGGTGGTTAATTCGCAAAAAAATGGAAAAACAGCTGATAATATGGATAAGCAAGCACCCGAAACTCCTTCGGCTGAAAACAAGGGTTGCCACCTTTGACTTCTGAAAATCCGGGACACTTTTTTGGGGGGTGGGGTTGGAAACCATAGGCACTTTGTAACCATTGTAACCTAATCATTGTAGCCGCACTTTGTAACCATTATAGCCCACTCTTATGCTCTATTCCGATGTTACATAGTAAAGCCTCTTACCTATATTTGCGCTGACGTACTTGCACTTGCAGAAGCACTCACACTTGTAGACGCACTCGCTCTGGCCTCAGACTGCTGTCCCTTTACACTAAAATGAATGTGTACCATCGTTTAAAAAGGGGTATTTAATACATTAGCTAATATGAAAAAATGATTTCTGGCCAAAATGAACTGATGCATTATCGCCACCATAGGCACTAATTTGACTGACAGACAGGCCATTACTTTCTGTGATGTTGACAATCTGCTCGTAAATAGCTCTGCTAGTTTCCTCAGGGTCTTCGTAAAATTCCAATAGTCCATACTTAACACCCTCTGCTTCATGGAAATAGTGGGACTGTGTATGGGTTTAGTGTGGCCAGAGTTTGATGCGTCAGAACACACAGAAAAATGAGGAGCGTTTTTCAACACTTTTAGCACTAACCTTATAGCCACAGTCTGTAGATAAGTAGCTGTGTCCATGCTGCACGCCATGATATACTGAAGTTAATTCCGCTATTGCAATTCTCATTGACTCATTTTTGTCATGAATGTTGCAATGCTCAGATTCCTGCGTTTACTTTGTACAAGACTGATGCTTATTTGACTTTGCGTGCATTTCAAGTGCCGTTTTACCTTCATATTTGACTACTATTTTGTCTGGACATACAAGACAGGTTGCAGAAAATGGATCCCCTTGGGAGGCATCTCCTGATGGTTATGCCAGCTGCCAAGTGCCGCGTCTGTCCGGTAGAGGGGGCGGTGTTGCTGTGATTTTTTTCTACAAAATTTAGTTTCACACCTAAATGTGGGGATAAGTTCTCCTCTTTTGAATCGCTTGTTATGCTTTCTGGACGGTCAATAGATATAAACATCGAACAAAAAGTTGTGTTTGGTAGATTATTTCTCTGTTGTAACAATGCTTCTTGGCAATACATTTTATACCGTTGGAAAGTCTGTTTATTTCCCTTTTAAATGGTGTCCCATTTGTAAGGAACATGCATTTGTGGGATGAGCAGCACAGCTGAGTATGTGGGTTGCGCCCATGAAAAATTTGCCAAATCTTCTCTGCCAATGCCAAACAGCTTATTCTGCTGTTGCTATTGACTCTTGTTTGGTGTTGTTTGGTGGATTGGATGATTGAAGTCTATCAGTAACAAGGAAGAAACAAGACATATTGGCAATTTTACAATGTATTCATTTAACAAGCAGTCAGGAGCCTCAGTAGCGTGTGGAAGAACCATACACAGCCACAACAGCGTGGCACCTCCTCCTCATGCTGGTCACCAGCGTGGTCACACACTGCTGTGGGATGGTATTCCACTCCTCAACCAGGATTTGTCATAAGTCAAATGGTTGTGTTGTGGTTCGGTAGTTCGGTCCCAGACTGTGGAGATATGGGATTGCCACTGGTTGCAGAATCTCATCTCAATATCTCTCTGCATTGAGATTGCCTCCAATGATCTCAACCCTTGAGGGGATCTGTATTGACCAGGTGGAGTCTTATAAATATCTTGGAATCTAGCTTGATGCAAAACTCAAATTTAAAACACATATAGAAAATCTTGTTAAAAAACATAAGATCAAACTTGGATTCTATTTTAGAAACAAGGCATGTTTTAATTGTGTTGCTAGGAAAAGACTAGTCATAGCTACTTACCTTCCTGTGATTGATTATGGAGATGTGCTTTATATGCATGCTTCTGCCACTTCGCATCAAGCTATAGACACTGCTTATCATGGTGTCTTGCGTTTCATTTTGAAAGCTAAATCTCTGACCCATCATTGCCTCCTGTATGAAAGGTCAGGTCTAACCTCATTATATTATCGGAGGTGGCTCCATTGGTACATGTTTCTTTATAAAGCCATTATAGGGCTACTCCCTGCCTACTTGAATTGCCTCTTCATTCGCATCACTAGTAGTTATAATTTGCGCTCTCAGCATGTGCTACTTTTTACAGTCCCTCGCGTTTCCACGGAATTTGGGAAGACTGCCTTTGGTTATCATGCCCCATGGTCCTGGAATCAGCTCCAGAAAAAGGCAAATATGGCTGACTTCATTCCTCTAGCGGGTTTTAAAAGTTTGTTACAGTCTTTAAAAACTGAAGTCTGTAGCGGTTTTAATTGAGATTGTATTTTTGTATATTGTTATTCTATGTATTGTATTTCTTGTATTGTTATTGTATTGTATTGTATTGCGGAAACTTATGTTGCTGCCTTCTTGGCCAGGGCTCCCTTGTAAAAGAGATGCAATCTCAACGGGACTCACCCGGTTAAATAAAGGAGAAATTTTAAAAAATTACAATTAAAAAAAAAAAAAAAAATAAATGATGACAAGCCTCGTTTTTCCAGTGATGGAGATGCCGCCCCACACCATCACACTGTCTCCACCAAAATGTGTTACTCTATCGGTGCAGCAATCAGCATAGCGTTCTCCCCGTCTTCTCCACACTTTGACCCTACGATCCAACTTCCGTAGGCAGAATCTGGACTCATCGCTGAACATAACGTTCCTCCACATGTTCAGGTTCCAGTGCAGGTGTTACTGACACCAGCGCAAACGGGCCTGATGGTGAAGGGCAGTCAGATGGTACTAGGGCTCACTCCAAATAATGCCGCAACTTGCTTTTGCGGAACACCAGCTTGAAGTTGCCCTATCGCACGGGCCTTATCGAGATCAGACAAACGTGGCATGCCGATTCTTGGAGCAGACACCTCTAAAAAGGCACCTGATTGTCAGCACCTGGGGGTACCAGAAGCTCAAAACAAGAGTCAATAGCAACAGCAGAATAAGCTGTTTGGCATTGGCAGAGAAGATTTGGCACATTTTTCATGGGTGCAACCCACATACTCAGCTGTGCTGCTCATCCCACAAATGCATGTTCCTTACAAATGGGGCACCATTTAAATGGGAAATAAACAGGCTTTCCAACGGTATACAATTTATTGCCAAGAAGCATTGTTACAACAGAGAAATAATCTACCAAACACAAAATTCCAAACTTTTTGTTCGAAGTTTAGTTACCTCAGTGCAATCCTTCCTCTTAGTAACTATTTATAGACCACATGGACCGTATACTGTCTTTCTTTCTGAGTTTGCAGTTTTTATCAAGCTTGGCAACTATGGCAGATAAAGTTGTGATTGTTGGAGATTTCAACATACATGTTGATAATGAGTGACCCTTTAGGACTGGCTTTTGCAGCTATTATTGACTCTGTTGGTTTTATTCAAACTATATCTGAACCAACCCACCGCCACAACCATACCTTAGATTTTGTCTTATCCTATGGTATCGATGTCGAGAATATCATTGTGTCTCCCCATAATCCTGTACTATCGGATCACTTTTTGATTACTTTTGAAATTCAGGTAAATATTCCTATTAAATCGGAACCTAGATACTATTCCAGCCGCTCTATAAATTCATTGACGGCTTCAAAATGTATAAACATACTTCCCGAATCGTTAGTATCAAGTCAGGACCCAAATAGCTTTTTGTCAATTGATCATCAAACAGATGCGCTAAATAATATTTTACGGAATACACTTGATGCTGTCGCACCCCTCAGGAGGAAAAAATGCAGTCAGAAGAAACTTGCACCCTGGTTTACTGACCATACCCGTGCCCTTAAACAAGTTTCCAGGAAATTAGAACGCAGATGGCGCTGTACCAATTTAGAAGTTTTTCGCTCTGCTTGGAAGGACAGCCTCATAGAATACAAGCACGCCCTTATTACAGCTATGTCATCATACTTCTCAAAATTAATTGACCAGAATAAAAATAACCCAAGATTTCGATTTAACACGGTAGCTAAACTGACAAAAAATCTGTCTTCAGATTGCATCAGTTATCCTTCTAACTATAATTCCAATGACTTCATGAACTTGTTTACTGATAAGATTGAAACAATCACCGAGAACAAATTATGAAAATGACTCCAATATCTAGCACTCCAACTCCCGAGATAGCACAGGGCTATCAGGAGCAGGGTTGCGTAGAGACCCTTGAGTTTTTCACTCCCTTGGATCTGGACAAATTTAGTAAACTGGTTATGTCCTTCAAATCATCTACATGTCTGTTGGACCCCATACCAACAAAGCTTATTAAAGAGCTTTTGCCTGTGCTAGGCCAGCCCATGTTAGATATCATAAATACATCCCTATTATTGGGTTGCATACCTAAGTCTTTAAAAGTGGCAGTAATCAAGCCTCTTCTAAAGAAACCAAATCTTGATCCTGTTAATCAATAGGCCCATTTCAAATCTTCCCTTTTTGTCAAAAATTTTAGAGAAATCTGTAGCTCAACAATGAACTGCTTTTCTAAAATCGAATAATCTGTATGAAACACTACAATCAGGTTTTAGACCAAACCATAGTACTGAGACAGCACTTATTAAAGTTGTAAATGACTTACTGTTAGCATTGGATACTGGTTGTGTTTCTATTCTAGTGCTCCTTGACATAAGTGCTGTTTTTGACACTATTGACCACCAGAGTCTCCTTCATAGGCTAGAAAACCTGGTTGGTTTGTGTGGACGGGCACTCTCATGGTTTAAATCATACTTATCAGACAGGTTTCAATTTGTGCAATTAGATCAAGAGTTCCCTGACTACTCTCTTGTTAAATATGGTATTCCACAAGGCTCGGTGCTGGGACCATTACTGTTCTCATTATACTTGCTACCACTGGGTAATGTTATTCGTAAACATGGTGTGAATTTCCATTGCTATGCAGATGATACACAGCTGTACATATCAATGAAACCAGGTGAAATACTTCAACTCACTCAATTAGAGGCTTGTATCTCTGATATAAAGAATTGGATGACAGCAAATTTCCTGCTTTTAAATTCAGATAAAACAAAGATGATGGTTTTGGGCCCCAAAAAATTAAGGAACAAGTTGGATCTGCAGTTAAATGCACGTGGTTGCATAGTTACATCAAGTCTAATGGTTAAGAACCATGGTTTTATTATTGATCAGGACCTTACATTTGACACTCATATTAAAAACACTTCCAGAGTAGCTTACTTTCACCTAAGAAACATAGCTAAAATTCATTCAATGTCATTAGAGGATGCAAAAACCTTGATGCATGCTTTTGTCGCATCGAGGCTAGACTATTGTAATGCCTTATTATCCGGCTCCTCTAGTAGCTCTCTAAAGAGTCTTCAACTAGTACAGAATACAGCGGCACATATTTTGACTAGATCCAAGAAGTATGAGCACATTACTCCCGTGTTAGCCATATCAGATAGGTATGCTGCCATAGCTTACACCTGTCGGGGCTATCTGTATATTTCCTATGCTTGTACTCCCCTGCTCTTACATAATGCTACTGGCTATAGCACTGCTTTTTTTCTGACTGCATGTTCTCTTCTCTGCCTCGGCCTTTGACTCGCGGGCACCTGCCCCCGAGCCCTAGATCCTGCGAGAAGTGTGAGCTGCCCCCATCAACCCTGACCCCCACGCCAACCCCAGTTCCTGGATCTGGACCCTCTCCACGTGTTTTAGCCCCCCCCGCTGACTACCTAACTCAGGAGGGGCAAAGTCTTTCAGCCCTGAATCACCCTGGACTGACCATGACATGGTCTTTTTTGGACATACCCTGTGCCGGGCAGAAGAGGATGGGCTCCACCCCTTTTAGTCTGGTTCCTCCCAAGGTTTCTCCCTACCAAGGGAGTTTTTCCTTGCCACTGTTGCCTTTAGGCTTGCTTTTGGGGGGGTCTAGGCCTGGGTTCCCCCTCTGTTAAGCGTTTTGTGACAATTCAATTGTGAAAAGCGCTATACAAATACATTTGATTTGATTTGATTTGATTACCCATTCTGCAAAATATTCTTTTTTGGCCCATTCGTTGTTATGTTGTACAAAGTTTTTTCTTTTTGATTGGCTGGCTGCTGTTGTTATCATCCTCGTCTGTTTCTCCCCCCATAATTTGGAAAAATATAAGCAACAAACTAAAATGTAAACATGTAAATGTTTTTGAAAAGCAGCTTGTTTGCTAACATTACCGTTACTGAACCAACGTTAGAACTGTCACACACACACGCAACCCAGGCAGTTACTAGGCAATAAGGTAACGCTCTCAGTTTGGCTTCCAATCAAATAAAATGACGTGGTTTTGTTTTTGCGACTTGTCATTGGATGCATACGGTAGTCACATTGACAATCAGGAAGAAAACAGCACAGAGAAATTAAACGAGTCTGATGAAACCTCAGATTTCTTCGAAACAGTCATGAAACGATAGAAGTGCATTTTGACAAAAAAACGGGACAATTAGTGTCCCGGAAAGGAATACAGATTTGGGATTTGGTTTGGGAACCCCTGCATCAGACACCAGTTTCACCTTGAACGATGCACATGATCTGTATCGCTTCGGTAAATATCTAAAAATTTATTTTATATGTAGATAATACAAGTAATGAAGGTTGTGAATATATAAGTGAGATGAACATTAAGTCGTTTTTTTTCCAGATTTTTTCCCAATTTAGTAGCCAATTACACCCTGCCTCTACGAGGCAAGCTCATTCTCTGAGGGCAGCGAACTCTGCCTCCTTTGAAACAGAATTCTGGAGACTCCCTTAGGTGCTTCACGGCGGACCCAAGCCGGCTCCCCCCCCCCTGGGGCGGACAGCTATACTGCCCCCGATTGGGGCTGACGGCCAGGGCTGGTCTGGTAGAGACGGGTTTTGAACCGCGTCCCTGACAGGCAGCGCACACCGTATCAGACCAGCCAAAATATGGTGCAGAGATGTGGACTCGAGTCATTGTGACTTGGACTCGAGTCACTGTTTTGATGACTTGGGACTTGCTTGAGACTTGGACCAAATGACTTGAGACTTACTTGTGACTTGGATAAGAGGGACTTGGTCCCATGTCTGATATGGTGCGTTAGACCGCTACGCTATCCGCCGCCCCCAAGAACATTATGTTTTAAATTGATTGTGGAAGTCTAAATACCTGGATCATAAGATGGGGGTGGTGGGGGGGGAAGAGGACCTCCGTCCTTAATTGCCTGAGTAACCCCCTTCGCAGCGCGGATGGTGGCGATGAAATCTTCATGCTTTCTGCGCCAGTTTGATGGTTTCTTAGGTGGCTCGGCCTGTTGGGAATTTACGACGTTACATAACGCTTTACATAACAAAATCGCTTTGTTTCCTCCAAGTCTGTTTTTGAAAAGCTGGAAATGTTCATTCACACGATCACAATAAATATCTAAAGTAATCCATTGTGTTCTTGGCCCTGAGAATACACTGATCTTTCCTCTCTCTGTGCATCAAAGGTCAAAACATTTCTTGTTTTCTCCAAAATCACTCAGTCCACTGGATTTGAGTGAGTTTTAGAAAAGCACTCTTCAAATGTGCATTGCAGAAAACTGCTAATGTTAGAAATGTCCTTCTAAAAGAAGAAAAAGATACAAAGACTTGAAATAATCTCAAACAATTTTTTTTTGGGGGGGTTCCCTCTTCAACATTTCCTGGAAAGGTTACCTCACTTTCCTTGCAAAGTGTGAGAAATGCTAGCTTGCACAACCAATCTTTTATTGGCTCCAGTCCAAATACTACTTCTGTATGACAACGTTTTACTGCAGACTCATTTTTGCGTAGTTTAGAGTGATGCCTACGTGCTTTGACAAAGCAGATAATCTTTCCCATGGTAGAATTTAGTCCACAATATGAAGACAAACATAATACCATTATAAACATAACATAACATCTTAGCAGATAATAGGGTAGGTCACTGCTCAAATGTGCCATTTGTTAGCTTATGGGCACGCCGTTTTATCATTTTTAGAATCTTCATCTTAAATTAAATATTCAAATATAATGTGACAGCCCGAGTAGACAATGTTACAAACTTGATTTTAGGGATAAAGTTAGCTGGTAGAATAGGAACTCACTCTTCATCAGATGTTGGCACTTTGTTTAATTAATCTGAAAGTTGGCATGAAAAATACAACAAAAAGCCATCCTCTGGCCTGCTGGGTGGTGTAGCGGTAGAACGTCCAACGCTGCCCACTGCGATTGGGGTTCGTTTCCACCTAGGTTGCGCCAGTTTCGGCTCTGGCCGGGAGGGCCACTAGGGGGCGTCAATCGGCCCCCCGTCCCAGGGAGCGGGGAGGGAAACCGATACGAGTTTGCTGCATATATGTGTTATGGTGACTGTGGTGGGCGCCGGCTCGGAGGAGGCGGTACAGTGCTCACTACTGGTCTCAGGACTACGGCAGCGAGTTCTCATATGAGGGGGAGGATAATTGACATGAAAAAGAGAGGGTATAATTGGATACTAAAAATTGGGAAAAAAATGGGGAATAAAAGAACAAACAGAAAATAAAATGAAAAAAGCCATCTTGTTTTGTTAGAAACTGAAGTCACATCATGGATAGACCTTTTTACTTGGATGCCATGCATTCTGCTGTTGTCACCCGTGCACTGCCACAAACTCTGCAGGAGAGTTCATGCATTTGGACAAAATTCAAGAAATTCTCAACTAGAACCACATTTTGTTGCCAAAATGTCTGACTCTACCATAGAGACTGAATACAGTGTGTTAGGCCAGCAGTGCTAAAACATTTAAAGCATTCAAAACAACTGCCAAGTTAAATCAAGTGGAGAATCAATGGGTCCATGCTGCTTTTGCGCAAAGCAACAGAACGTAACCCTGTGACAGAGTCATTGTTTTCGCTGAAAGGCCGACCGATTTGCATAGATCTCTTCCCACAGGCTTGAACAAAAAAATGTGGGTTGTCCCTCCCTGGCCTGTACCCTTTGATTAATATTCCACAATCCGGGGATAGAGGAATGCGAAACACAATTAATCCAACTCAAATGGACATTTTAATTTGTACTCATCGCCTGTATTCTAAATTCTAAATCGAATTATAAAAAAATTACAAAATAATTGGACTATGTATAAAGCTAAATGTCTGCACCAACTGCCATTGATGCATATGGATCACCTCGCATAAGCATATGGACACACCAAATAACTACAATATAATGTGCTCATTATTGTCCACAAGCACATTAATATTCAATGGCAAATAGGACAAAACTCCTTTTCAAATACAAAGAACGTCCTGTTGTTATGCGCAAAGCTTTCTCTGTGCATTTTAATCTGGCTGGGCTTTGTACGCTTTAAGGATGTGAAACTTGCCAGTTTGGCAACAAAATGGTGTCCACATGCAGAAGTTCTGAGGCCTCAATGTCACGACGTTAATACTACAGGGGCCACACACTTTTTATTTGTGATATTTCCCAGTTTTTCTCTCCAATCTGGAAGCCAATAATACCCTCTATTTATTTAGATGAACCCTCCCCCCACAAACTCGCCGCCCGTCTCTACGGGGCAAGCTACTCTCCGAGGCCCCCTTTCTGGAGACACCCTTACATGCTTCACAGCGAGTTTGTGCCGACCACCCTCCCACCCTCCCCCTCCTCCCTCCCTCAGGAGCGGACAGCCAAATGCCTCCCCCGATCAGGCCAGAGCCGGTCTGGCAGAGACGGGTTTCAAACTCACTCACTCGGGGGCTACACTCTTTAGTGAACTTTCACATTTGAGACTGCCTTCAGACACAATCTTTAGACCTCCACACCTGCAATCACCAGCTACTGCACTGCAGCTGTGATCAGGACAAATCTGAGATCTCAACAAAAAATAATTTAATAAAGTTACTCACACATCTGTAAAATACAACTCCTAAATTCGGTTTGCATACCAAATTACTGATATCAAAATGATGCCAAATTACAACTGAAGTTTTATCCATATACTTCACAGAAAGTGAACAAGCGCTGTTCCAAGTAGAGGGTGTGGGAAGCCAGCCTTCTCACTTTAAGTCCACTACACATAAATTAGCATGTCATGAGCTAGCCAAGCTCCATTGATGGGGAGGGAATATAGCACGCAGTAGATAGCCAGCTAACAGTATAGTTATGTCACTGGAAAGCTGTTGTTAATTAATCACCTACGTACCTAGCTGGCCAGGTAGTAAACCAGGCAGTGAACATAGGTAGCCACGCTGCTAAAGTTAATGATGGCATACATTACTGGCTAGTGTGGAAGGAAAAAATTTGTTCTGTCTGTATAATGTTGAAATGCTGAGGAAATCTGTCATTGTTAAATAACCACAGTCCCTGTTCTCCTTCAGTCAAAAGGTTTTCACGCCAAAAGATCAAAATGACATCTGTCCCTGCATGTTCCCTTCTCACCAGAGGGGGTAATCGCACGTTGGGCTCCGAGCTTTTACAACAGTAGCGATTCTCCATCCTTTTTTGCCGTTTGTGATGCTCATGTTCCTGTTTTAAATCAAGTTAATGCCCTGTTCCCTCCCCTTTTATTTTGGTTACCTCCCCTTTTAGGTTGTTTACCATAAATATGGCGTTTAAACCTGAAGGCGGGAGATTCTGTGTCCGGTGTGATGCGGGTCTCCATGCAGCTAATAAAAGCTTTTAATACTGTTTAAGAAATCCTCTCCGATCCCAGTGAGTTTTTTCCATGACACTAGCTAACTACATCTCAGTAGTACGTGAACTGCCAGGAGCTATCAAGCTAACTAGCAGTTTGTTTTAATGAAATGCTATGTAGCCACACTATGTCTGAATGAAACAGGGCAGATGTGGCTTTCTAAGGTTTAGTTTGATTTGATTGAATTGCATTTGTCCTTATTTACTCTAATTTAATTAGGTTTAATCTAATCTAAGTTTGGAGAGGACCAGAAGAAACAACATACAGATCATGGCTGCGGCTGCATGACTTATTGCAAAATGTATCTAAAATGTACTAATAAAAGTCCATTTCTATGGCGCGACTGAGGAAAAAAAGGTTGTCTGGAGCACTTTAGGCATCATACCAGGAAGTTCATAGTTAAATGAAATAATACATCTTCACTACCACTCACGCCAGCAAAGAGATACGGATATTACATACAGTAATATCCGTATACAGGGATATGCAGGATACAGTACTGTAGACCTCTTTTCTAATGCATGTCCATGTTATTCAGTAATACATCAATGCTGGATGGAAGACAGCATAACCCTTTTTTTAAATTACTTTTATCATTTCATTTCGGATTATTTCCCCGCTTTTCTCCCAATTTGGTGGCCAATTATACACAATTTCTTTAGATTCACCCTCTCCCACAAGCCACTTCCCCGAGGCTGGCGATGAACCGCTTCCTCCGAGACGGAACTCGCCTATTTATTTTACCCACAGGGAAGTCCTCCGCGCTCCTCGGCGAGCTCGTGCCGCCTCACCCTCCACCCTCCCCCTGGAGCAGACAGCCAATCACCACCCTCGATCGGGGGCTCCTGGCCAGAGCCGCGGTTTTGAACCACGGCGGCGGTGGGCGACCTGCATTCCAGGCGAACGCTTAGACCGTTGCACCACCCGAGGCCCACAGCATAACCCTTTTTAGACACTGCCATGAATGGTCCCTTGTGTCATGCTTTAAATATGTAACAGTACATTTTGTGCTTGCATGATTCCAGTCCTACCCTGAGGACAGCAGCATCTTGCCAACACCAAAATGGAGAAACCGTTTATTGAATGACCGTTTCATATATGCTATATTCACAAGGAATTGCTGGTAAAGGAATTTGGTAAAGGTGACCGGCCAATTGTACCTAAAACGGCTCTGTCCCAATGCCTGGTGTGCACGTTCACGGAGCCCCCACCGCGGGCCTAGCATGTCCCACTTCTCAAATAAGCAAGACCACAGTGCGCTACAGTGCACCAAACGCACCCCACCCAAGCCCAAGACTGCATACGACCAGTCTTGGGCCAAGTATATTACTCTATAATTTGCAGTGTTTATGACGTTTCATATTTAATTCCTCCCATAATTCCAGCGGTCACCCCTTCTGGCATGTCAAAAATTAGTGAGGCAAAACCTTTCCAATGTGGGCAATTCGCAAAGTTAGCCCAGCCTATCAATGCAAGTGTAGCGGAGCTCAGAAGGCCTGAGTTAAAAATGAGCCCGTGAGCGTCCGCTGCAAAGGGTGACGTCGATAAGAGTGTGATTAGTTTAGAGTTGGAGGATTGAGTCTTTAGCTCAGCGGGATAATAAGTCTCTCTTGTCGCGCCGAGATCCATGGTTCGAAACTCGCTGCAGGTAGAACCAACTCCGTTACATTGGTGCACACGCCGTGACCAGGATGCTACGACAGATCAATATTGGTCTGGCTGTGGTTGCTGCTGCAGGAGTTTGAAGGGGAGTGTGTAGCGGAACTCAGAAGACCGGAGTTCAAATTGAGCACGTGAGCGTCCGCAGCAGGGGGTGACGTCGATAAGAGTAAGATTAGTTCCCTTGGCTGGGGACTTGGGTCTTTAGCTCAGCGGGCTGATCGTCTCTCGTCGCGTCGAGATCCTCGGTTCGAAACTCGCTGCAGGCAGAACCAACTCCAGCCTACCAATCATAGTCCAGCGTTGCTGCAGCTTAGCAACCAAACGATGCAAGCGTGTCCCACTGTGTGATTTATATCCTCCACACCCTCGCAGTTGCAGTTCGTATATCGCTCGCATGTTGCTCATAAAATCCCGGGCAAACATCACACAGGCACACACACTTTGGGAAGATCGTGTGCCGCAAAGTGTGGGTATTAGGACAAGGCCCAACTCGCATAAACGCTTAGTGCATCCAACCAAATATTACCCCTGGGGGGTTTATTTTCTCAAAGACCGCTCAATGCCTTCAAAGCAGAGCCTTTTACATCACAGAACAGCATTGAAATAAGAGAGCTTATGGCTCCCTTTACAAAACGTAAGCCACTGCACAACGCTCCATACTACTCTACTAAGCTCCTAATTACAGTGTTACAATAACGAACACAATGGTTAATGGCTGTAGCACAAGACAGACAACGGACAGGTAAAGCAGAGTATATAATGCAGTTCTTCACTACATCACGTTAACATACGTAAAGAAATCGTTCTACTTACTTTCTCAGACTTGCTGGATGTACTGTGTAACTGAAATATAATTAGAGTTTGGTTTAAGTGTGCAAAATGTCATTTGTTAAAAAGGAAGTGGGGGACACATTGTATGTAGACATTTTTTTGTTTGTTTCAGATTTTTTTTCCCCCCCTGTTTTTCTCCCAATTTAGTGGCCAATTACACACTCTATACATTTTGATTCGCCCTCCCCCACAAACTCGCCACCCGTCCTCCAGGTCAAGCCAATTCCCCAAGTCCGGCGATGATCCGCCTCCTCCAAGACGGAACTCCTACTTTCTAGAGACACCCTTCGCACTTCTCAGCGAGTTTGTGCCGGCTCACCCTCCCCGTGTGGCAAACAGCCAATCACCGCCCCCGATCGGGGCTCCCAGCCAGGGCCGGTCTGGCACGTTCAGGATTCGAACTGGTATGTAGACATTTTGACAGGTCAGTTTTAAGGCAAACATATCACAGGGGGTTTCAGCACGATTAATCTTCAAGAGGAATTCTCACGACCGCAGACTTGCACACGTTTACCTTTGGTTTTACAGGCTTCAGAGTGGAGATGTCTGTTCCTTCTGCCCTCTGTCTGCTGGAGTCAAACACCCTCCTCTTCTTAGCAGCAGTTTTTTGGCAAATGGGCGTGTGCTTCTTCTGCAGGTACACGATGAAACTCATCAAAACAACCAGGAAAACACAGCACTGACACACTACACAGAGAGTACACAAGCCATCTATGGGTGTTGCTATGCAATTCATTCGCTTGAATGTTTGCAAGACAAAGTTCATTTTACCATGCCTTACTACAATGACTGGTGGGGGTGTTACCTTTCTATGGTACGCAGCTGCCAACAATTATGTCTATCGCTGTATTACTGCACTGATCTCTTGCGCAAACAATGATTGATCATACCATGAATTAATGCACATCTTGCAAGTCGCTCTGGATAAGAGCATCTGCTAAATGCTTAAAATGTAAATGTAAAATGTTCTATGAGATAAGTGTCTTTGCACAACAAACTGCAATGAGCATTTAATTTACTAGCATTGAGTATTCCACCAAATGCGTTTTTGCACCACAGCCAGTAGGTTTTACAGTAGGTTTTGTACAACAAAACAGCTGTTCTCAAAATGGAATGTAACAATGATACTTACTAGAACACTGGGGAAAAAACTTCTCCCACATATTTTGCAAGCTATTTGATCCTCACTGGGAGGTGGGGATTCAATGTCTGCAAGTACCAGAAAAAAAACAACAACAATAATACTATGACTGCACAAGATGGAAAAAGTAAAAAGTCAAAGTTTAAATCAATAACATAATATCTGAAACAAAGTATTGGTTATTTGTCATTTCTGATCTACTGGTCATAATCATGATAAAGTCAGCATACTGTATATAGGGTTCATTATAAGCTATTTATATATATTTAAAAAATTGTCTGTAAGAACTCCAATTTAGCCAGATCACTTTGAAACATTGACATTTCTAGGTCAGTGGCTCCATTGAACTAGTGTTCAGCGTGATACATGAAACATAATATTAAACAAACAAACAACCAACCAAACGTGCCAACACTCATAAATGGTCTAAGTTACTAGAGCCCATCTCCTCTAACACCCGACAATGTTGTTAAAGGAGACGTCGCTACGAATTATGGTAATTGATGCATAGCTAGCTATTCCTTATATGTCTTTACAATACGCCGGCTAGCCAACCATCTAAAAATTAAGGAAAAGCGTACTAGGAATGTACAGCGTTTTATTGAGCAACACTACGGTTTGCTCCTTATTAAGATTTTTTTTTTTTTTACCTTTTCGTCACTTAAAACAATAGGTGAGGTTTGCTAGATTCAGCGGAATGAAAACAGGGCGTTATTCTCCTGGGCTAGCGAGTGTTAGCCAACTGGCTACATAGAGAAATCCCAATACACCTATATATACATTTGTTTTTGGCAAGCTAGCAATTTCCCTTTTCCACATTCACTATGTAGCAATAATATGGCCATTGCAGCTAACTAAAATATATAACTGGGTTACGATAACCCCATCCTCCCCAGCTTGCAATGATATACAAATACATTGCTAGCTGTTAATTAATTCCTTACCCTCAAAATCCTCCATCTTTCTGTCTTGTCTATAGTTGATGCTGCTGTAGCAACTAGTCGCCGCCACCGCCGCCTGACGACCCAATATCCACATTTTCCATTGGCCTTTCCTTTCTCTCTACCCAATATCCACATTTTCCATTGGCCTTTCCTTAATTTGCATTGTGTGGGTTTCTAGTTTCTATCTGGGCGTGGGGCGGCTTTTTCCTTTCAACACACGTGTATGATATGACTAACAGAAAAACACACGAACTTATCTATGTACATTGACCGGATTCGGTTTTAGCTAGATGCATTTCATCATTAAGTTATATGCTCATTGTCTTTAGTAAAAAAAATTAAAACAGTACTCAACTTGAGTGCTAAAAAATCACCGTGACTGTGAGTTGAGTGTGGTGCATTGTTTTAATTTGTCACGTATATTGCAAGTGAACCATGCAATATATACCAAACATACCAGGACAAATATAACTCTTTGCCTTTGCCTCAGTTTTAAGTGACATTAAGAAGCAGCCTATAATTAAAATAAATCATCGGCTTTGTTTCATACAAGGGAAGTACGTATGTTCTCCTTTAAAAAAAGGGTATTTTCATAGGCAACAAGAGATCTGGGCGGCAGCTGTTTCCCTTTAACAAGCAGGCTAGTATATTACAACAAGACTGCACACTGATTTGTTTGATCATGTCTGCAGTCTCGACTGAAACACCGAGGACAATGGCTTCTGTGTGTGCGCGTGCAGTGGATCCGCAGATAGCACAGTTGGCATGCGCGCCGGCAGCAGGGAGCAGGAACCATCCGGCTAGTCGGCCTATAACATACAAATATTGGATGGTCACACGTCACTCAATACTCAAGTAAAGGGTTTGTGTACTTTGGCCACCACTGCTGTGCTTAGACTCAATGATTCTGCTGTCAATTAGGCAGACGAAGCATCAGGCTAGTCGTCTTATAACAAAAATAGTGGATGGTCACACATCACTTAATACCAGTTGTGGACACTAACGAAGTACACTTACTTTACTTAATTACTTATTACTGTACTTAAGTAGCCTACATTTTTAAAGTATCTGTGCTTACTTAACAGGGTTTTCACGCATCATGGAAAAACGCGTGGGAGCACAAAGGGTGTCCCTGTATGGGAAAAACTGGCTTGCCTCCAGGGTAAATTGAAAGAAATAGAGGGGGATAATTGGCTACCAGATTGGGAGAAAAACAGGGAAAAAATCTGAAACAAATTAAAAGTAAAAAGAATTGCTGTTGAGGAAAATGGTTATACTCCTTAAGCATTGCAAATTGGAAAATATTGATAAGGTGAATGATAAGCTTCAAGCTAAAAGATAGGTAGCGAGCTTTCACTTTGTATTCAGACAGTAAAGAAAAGCATACAGTGTATATGACATATGTCCTATATCACAGATATATATACCACTCCAGATAGTTTTTTTGGGTGTTTATTTTTCCAACTTTGCCAGCACAGCCTCTACTCCTCACTGGTAACTGCACATGCATAGGTATGCATGGCATGTGGATAAGTTCATAAATCTGGTTTGTAGGGGCCTCGGATAGTGTAGTGGTCTAAAGCACTTTGCTTTGCATGCAAAGTGAGTGCAAGCTACCTATCACAGCTGCAGTTCGAAACCCAACTGTGCCACACCGGCCCTGGCCAGGAGTCCCAATCGGGGGCGGCGTTTGGCTGTCTGCCCTAGGGGGAGGGGGAAAGTGAGCAGGCACGAGGTTGCTGAGAAGCACAAAGGGTGTCTCTAGAAAGTAGGGAGGTGAGTTCCGCCTCATAGATCATCGGGGAAATAGCTTGCCCTGTGGGAGTGGGCGGCAAGTTTGTAGGGGAAGGGAAATCCCCCCCACTGGCAGCAGTGTAGTGTAATGGTTAGGGAACTGGGCTTGTAACTCAGAGGTTGCTGGTTCAATTCCCAGGTGGAGCACTGTTGTTGTACTCTTGAGCTAAAGGTACTCAACCTGAATTACTTCAGTAAAATATCCAGCTGTATAAATGGATTGTATGTAAAGAAATGTAAACTGTGTAAGTCCATAAGAGTGTCTAAATTGGTAAAATGAAAAATAAATAGAGGGTATAATTGGCCACTAAATTGGGAGAAAATCTGGAAAAAATCTGAAACAAATAATTTAAAAAAAATGTATGTGGGAAACCTTACTGTCCATAATGGAGGAGAGGAAAACAAGCTGTTATACTTTGAATTTGTTTGAGCTTTCAAATAAGATTTATTTGAGATGTTAATTCATAATGAATTGCGACTAGAATTTAGGAGTCTTGGCCTCCTCAGCCTCATCATAAAAAAAAGCTACTGCTCTGAACTACCCAATACATTATAAACTAAATCATACAAACCCTTTACTTGAGTCAAAGTACAGATACACTGATAAAATATTACTCCAGTAAAAGTAAAAAGTCCTACATTTAACCCCATTCACCTTTGAAAATGTAGGGGAGTGAAAGTAAAAATAAAAGTAAAAATGGAAATATTTAAGTAATCACAGATACTTGAAAAATGTACTTAAGTACAGTAATAAGTAAAAGTCAAGTAAATGTACTTTGTTAGTCCACCACTGTAAATCATACGAATGAAGGGCACACTATAGTATTATAATTATTGATATTCAGTTAAATAAATGTAATCAAACAAAAAACTAATAACTTTATAAAAGCTTATTTATTTATTTCTTCTGAATCAAAAAAATATTCCCTCCCCAATTTGTTTTATCAAAAGCAACATTGCAGCCAGTAGACCTACATAGAATCTGATTTTTTTAAACAAACTGAAAATAATGTATAAAATCACCCAACTTTCTTGTGCCAGGAACTGTCAGGTAACAGAACAATAACAGATTTAACCCAACTTTAGCTCAAGTTGGAACTGTTATAAATTACGTAATTAAAGGAGTGTTTCAGCGATTTAGTGAAACACTCCTAATGATTTCCTTACTTCAGAAATCATTCAGAGGTTTTTTTGTGTGTCTCATACTGTATATGCTTGTGAAGGCAGATAAAAGGATACTATTCCCCTAGAGATCACATTGAAATGATAGGTGTAACCATGGCCAAATTCGTAAACATTCCCTTTTTACAAGTTGTTGCACTTACAAAATATGAGATTTGAAAGGGTCTTGTCTCTGAGCCGAGCACAATGTGGCCTCATAATGATTCTAAAGACTAAAGACCCTCTCAGCTGGGGCGCTTGATGCTGGCACTGCAAGCGCTCTCATTGCAACCGGAAAAAGTGCAGGGAGGGTGTTCCTATTTGCATCCCAAAATGAGAGACAACCCTGCCCACTGCAAAGGCCAAGATAGTTATTCAACTGCGTCTCTGGACTGCCCATTATTCCGAAACCCCAATAGATTAGTCCGACGGCCCGTTATCCCGAAAACAAAAGCCAACTGCTCCGAAGGCCCGTTGCTCCGAAAATACACTCTCCCTGGAGTTTTTTGCCCTTAATATCTTAGTGTATTTTTATATGCAAACGCGAGGACACCGTTTACAAAATGCTTGCTTTTTAGTGTGCCCATTGGCTAAAAATGTCAAGGCTTTAAAAATAGGTTAATTTCACAAAATACACAGCGTGACACTTACCCATTGAAATTCTGAAGCGTGAGGCAGATGTTTTTCGAACTGTTGTGGTTTCGGAATAATGGGCTGTCGATACACAATGAACGTGAACGCTAAACATTAGCTAGCTAACTAACTTTTCAAATTTTCCCGAAATATTTTTGAATATCCATGCATCGTTTGTTATGATGTGAGTGTAAAACAGAAATAGTTCCAGTTAGCCAATTAAAAAAATAATATCCTAAATTCACAGTCGTCAGCAGGATGATCACTTCGAAACCAAAGGTCGTCCTTCTTAATTTTTTTGTCGTCGAGACGAGAACGACTGCGAATCTGTGCCTGGCTAGCTAGACATTCTGCGCAGATTTAGCTAACATCAGCCCACACTTGCATTACTGGTCTTGCATTCAGCAGTTCGCCTTTTTCCTTCACATGTGAAATGTTTGAAGCCGAAAGTGATGACTCTTGGCACAGTCATGGCCGCCATGATGATCTGATCTGATCTGATCATACTGTGTGTGTGTAACCAGAAATGTTATTTCTGAAATAGTCTACAGTGGGAGGGTGTAACGAGTGCTTCTCATTCAAATAAAATAAGGTCAGGTAGCGAGGAGCTTGACTGACAAGGGTAGTCATCATCTCAAGGCCGACTTCATCTCTGCTTATGCCTCCCTCTTGTCCCTCCAGTTTCTCACCCTCACCGAGACCTGGATCAGCCCTGACAACTCTGCTACTCCTGCTGCTCCTGCTGCCTTCTCGCCCACCTACTGCTTCTCCCACACCCCCCGGCCATCCGGCCGTGGTGGTGGTACAGGTTTGCTTATCTCTCCCGCATGGAAATTCTTAGTTCTTCCCCTCTCCAACCTGTCTATATCCTCTTTTGAATACCACCCTGTCTCCATCACCTATCCTACTAAACTCTTTATTGTTGTTGTTTATCGTCCACCAGGGCCCCTGGGATGCTTCCTCGATGACCTAGACACCCTGCTCAGCTCCTTCCCTGAGGACGGCACCCCGCTGATCCTCCTGGGAGACTTCAACATCCACCTAGAAGCCCCCCAGTCTGCTGCCTTCCTACCACTACTCCACTCCTTTGACCTCTCCCTGCAACACTCTCCCCCAACCCACAAGGCAGGCAACCTCCTAGACCTGATCTTCCTGAGGAACTGCCCCTGCTCCAATCACACGGTTACCCCCCTGCATACATCTGATCACCATTTCATTTCCTTCTCCCTCTCCCTTGCCCCCCCTCCTCCCTCCCCTCCTCCGACACCCACTATCACTGCCCGTCGTAACCTTCGCTCCCTCTCACCCTCTTCCCTCGCTCCCATTATCACTGCTTCCCTTCCCTCCCTTAAAGCATTCTCTAGACTCCCCACTGACACTGCTTCCTCCACCCTAATCTCTGTCCTCAGCACTTGACTCTCTCTGTCCTCTTCTGCCTAGGCCTGCACGCTCATCTCCTCCTAGTCCCTGGATGTCTGACACCCTCCGCACCTCCCGGGCCAGCCTCTGTGCTGCTGAGAGGAAGTGGATGAAATCCAGGGACCCATCCGACCTTTCATCCTATCAGTCTCTCCTGTCTGTGTTTTCTTCTGCCGTCACTGCCACTAAGGCAAACTTCTATCAAACTAAAATTCAAAACTCAATCTCTAAACCTCATCAACTGTTCTCTATTTTCCCCTCTCTCCTCAGCACGCCTCCTCCCCAACCTCAGTCCCCCTTCACTGCTGATGACTTTGCTGATCTCTTAGAGGAGAAAATCGCAGACATCCGCAGCTCCTTTGTGCCCTCCCCACCCTCTGTGCCCTCCACTCCCGCTGTGCCCTCCACCCCCTCCCCTCCCTCTGTGCCCGCCACTCCCTGCACTCCCGCTATGCCCTCCACTTCCTCTGTGCCCTCCACTCCCTCCCCTCCCTCTGTGCCCTCCACTCCCTCTGTGCCCTCCCCTCCCGCTGTGCCCTCCATCCCCTCCCCTCCCTCTGTGCCCGCCACTCCTTCCCCTCCCGCTGTGCCATCCACTCCCTCTGTACCCTCCCCCTGCCTCTTTCTCTCCCCTCACAGACTCTGATATTTCCCACCTCTTCCTCTCCCACCGCCCTACCACTTGTGCCCTCGACCCTATCCCTTCATCCCTCCTCCAGGCTATCACACCTAACATCATCCCATTTGTCACCTTTGTCAACTCATCCAGAATGCTGCAGCCCGCCTGGTCTACAACCTTCCCAGACACTCCCATGTCACGCCCCTGCTCACTACCCTCCACTGGCTGCCTGTTATCGCTCGCATCAAATTCAAAACATTGGTCCTAGCATACCAGGCAGTCAAGGGATCAGCTCCAACATACCTTCTCAAGATCTTCAAACCCTACACACCTGCCAGACCTCTCCGTTCTGCTACCTCAGGACGCCTGGCACCTCCCCCCCTCCGCACCTGTGCTTCCCGGTCACGTCTCCTGTCGGTTCTGGCTCCACGATGGTGGAATGACCTTCCCGTGGAAGTCAGAATAGCTGAGACCCTGGCCACCTTCAAGCGACGACTGAAGACTCACCTCTTCAGGGTGCACCTCTCCCTGTAGTCCGGTTTTGTAAACTTAGGGATGTAGCTGTTTAGTATTGCACTCTTGTCTACTTGTTTAGGTATTGTATTAGGTTTAGGCATTATTTCACCAATATTTTCCGCTCTGTTTGTTTTATTGCTGCCTTTGAATTGTGGCTACAGATTTACCTACAGGGTCCTAGCTTAACTATGTGGTTGCTCCTAGCACCTGGAACTGTACTTCCCGCTAGGGTGGCTTTCTGCTAAACTGTTCTTGACTACGGTTAACACTTTGTTGTACGTCGCTCTGGATAAGAGCGTCTGCCAAATGCCTGTAATGTAATGTAATGTCATCAAATCATGACAATGCCATTCCCAGTGTGCGCTCGCATACCGGGTAAAGTTACACTGACACTTGTAATGTGAACATTGACAATGTTGAACATTTTAATATTTATTATAATATTTAAACTGAAAACATAAAATGATTACAAACAAGTTATTCGAGCCATCATGTCTTAAGTCAAGTCACGAGTCTTTAACTTCCAAGTCCAAGTCGAGTCTCAAGTCATTTATTTTCTGTCAAGTCAAGTCGCAAGTCATCAAAACAGTGACTCGAGTCGACTCGAGTCCAAGTCACAATGACTCGAGTCCACATCTCTGATAATGGTAGTAATCAGAAGAAACTTTTGCCTTGTCCTTGAAAGCCATTTGAAGTCCAGATTGTTGAGGGCGCATGCTGGCTACAGCACAAACACACGGTGTTTTACAATGCAGACAGAAAACCCGTCCATGCCGTGCAATATACTAAACATATTTGGCCTACAGACGCCACTATTCTACACAATAAATAACATAACATAACACAACATATGCCATTTAGCAGACGCTTTTAAACAAAGCGACTTACAGTAATTAATGCATACATTTCAAATGAAACTAAATTTTAACATTCATAACGCAGATATTATGTGATTAAAACTGTATTAGTTTATAGTAAGCAGCACAGCAAAGTGGCACAACTAACCCCCATCCTCACCGTGGGAAAAAACAACTGGAATCCCCCATGACATCATGTCGACAGCTGTAATGGCAGGCGCTGCTAAGAAAAGGGGCTGAGTTTACTTGTCTTAAATATCCTTTATTGTAGTAATAAATTAGCCACGGAGATAGGCTATCATACAGGAAGCCAGTTTATCATGAAGGACTGCGAAGCAGACAGAAGTATTTGCTTTGATGAAACGTCAAGTTGCTTGACAGGGGAGAGGATCCTTTCGCACAACCGGGACCTACAACAGATCTTTTTAATGCTTCCATTTGTACGTGCGTGTTTTGGAGAATTTACTGCTTAAAAACAGGTAGGATAAGACATTGTCGTAACACAACTCAAATAAATGTTTTTTGTAACGCATTTGGTAACGTTAACATTCGCTTGCTAATCGATGTAGCATGATGGTGATGATTTCATATTCCCAGAGTTTAACAGCTTCACTGTCAACCTGTTTGCATTGGTCTGGAAATATGTTGTCGGACATATTTGAAGCGTTGCGTGGATATGTAGCCAAAGTCAGCACGCGAAACTAAGAGATGCATGTTTTCTAAAAAATCCGGTGTCAGGAGCGGTTCTGTAATAACGCCCGACGTGGCGCCGGCAGACATGGATGGAATTAATTTTAAGCGAACAGTTTCCCCCCTTTGCGAATTGCTTTTTGTTGTTGTTGCATTATTGTATCCGGAATGCAATCATTAACATACACAACAAGGCGCTTTCTATTGAGCCTTTTATGGAACTTTTTTTTTATTTTTATGAAAACGCAGCTAGCATCATTTACATCCAGCTTAGGGCAGCACCGAAGTGCAGTGCCATATTGTTTTGGTCTCCAAACAATGATCGAGGACAGCATTTAGTTACAATGGCATTGTAAATATTTGATAGCATACTGTGGCCATTAGTTTTGTAATTGAACCCCGGCTTAATTAGACATGGACCGTGTAGTCCTCCCGTAGATATCACGTGCGGCAGGGAGCGGTCCTGGAGTCGTAGCTGTTGTCTGGGAAAACTGTTCGTGCTTTGAATAAATATGCATGAACTTGAGGGACAACCAAGCAGTGGGCGATGTAGGCCTACTTTCTATAGGATAATGTATGTTCGTGTACACACACATGCATTTGTATAGATCTGCAAATATTTATTTTTATCAGTTTGATTTTGGTCATGAAATAACAGGGAGAGCAACAGCAAGAGCACTACGGGCAATGAGAAAGTCGAGAATATGACGAATAGAAAAAGACCCCAAAGCTCAGAGTTGGACATATTCAATAGATTAGATAGATATCAACAAATCCGTACACGCGTGCGTCTATTACGGATGTTTGACCAAGGGAGGGTGTCCCATCGCTGTTTTGGTATCCTTTTTTTTTTTACTTGCCTTAATAGCCATACATTATCTCTTGCCTACAGCCCGATAGCCTACATACACAACGTTGCAGATACACCAATGTTAGAAGACTCCTGTTACACCCGTGCTGGCCTCTGTACCCTGGGCTACCAGTTGCGTTTAGAGTAAAGTGGCAGGATCCTTCTAATTACCTCCGTGACCCTATGTTTGCCCAGCCCACGAGTCAATCTCAGAGCTGTCGAGCACGTGAGATCTCGTCTTCGTCAGCATTTCAAAGTCTTCCTTGTCCCTCAATTTAAAACAAAGGATTGCTTAGCCTTTTCTTGGCAGGTAGGCTATTATGTCTGTGCAGACTATTGCTGTTTTTGGATAGACATGTTTTACAATAAAAAAACATGCCCCTCACTGTAATTCTGGTTAAACTATATATGCCATTTAGCACATGCTTTTATCCAAAGAGACTTACAGTAGTGACCACATTTCTCAGTATATGTGGTCCCAGTGGGAATCGAACCGACAACCTAAGCGTTGTCAGTGCCGTGCTTTACCTGCTGAGCCACACAGAACCACGCTCTACCTACTGAGCCACACAGAACCACCCTCTACCTACTGAGCCACATAGAACCATTCTCTACCTACTGAGCCACACAGAACCACGCTCTACCTACTGAGCCACACAGAACCACACTCTACCTACTGAGCCACATAGAACCATTCTCTACCTACTGAGCCACACAGAACCATGCTCTACCTACTGAGCCACATAGAACCATTCTCTACCTACTGAGCCACACAGAACCATGCTCTACCTAGTGAGACACACAGAACCACTTGATGGATTCAAACTATGACGGTTAATCTAAAGATGATTTGACTTTGATGTATTTTTCTCACTGCAAAGCACTTACTGCACCATTTTGTATTATAGAATGTGTTATTATTATGATTATTTTTTATTTTTTTATTTAACCTTTATTTAAGCAGGAATAGCCCCATTGAGATCAACAATCTCTTTTTCAATTGGGTCCTGGCCAAGACCGGCAGCAGCATTAAGTTACAGACAAGTATAACACAATTTACAAAAAATGACAAATTACAACATTACGAATAAGAAATAGGTTTACTAGGAAATATTATTGCGTTCAGTACCTACTCTATATTACTTACATTATGCAACCCTATGGGTTAGCTATACCCTCTTCTCAGCCTGTTTGCAGTTGGATTTTCAGTAATCCTAAACAGATAACATTTTTGTACGCACTTCAGTGACATCGCTAAGGGTTTTAAAATTAGAACACAACCCTTAAAACCAGTTAACACACGTCGTTTTCAGAGTACATTCGGAGATGCACGAATAAAGGCAAATTAGAAAGCCTTACTTATTATTATTTAGGAGGGCATTTCTCTCGCATTTAAGAAATGGCAGTCAAGGTTATTCCAGGCAAGCCGATGCCTGGAGAGGTGTTGTGCGTGTGGGTGGCCTTCGTTATGTAACAGTGACCCGCTGTGGGAGGCACGGGGAGCGATGTTGACTGCTCAGAGGCTGCCACCACACCAGGCTCTCCCACGCACCCACTCTACTCTCCATATTGAACTTTTGGACCTGAATCTGAACGCAAAGCATTATGGGAATTTGTGTCATACTGCGCTACTATGATACTACCTCACAGTTTAAACCTGTGTCTTGCACACTCACTTGCATGTGAGTGATTGCTTTGTAGTCAATCAGTTGCCCGTAAGAACACATTTAATTTAGTATTAATGCTGTTGAAAAGGGTGATAGAACTAATCATGGATCACTTCCACGTAAGGTCATGAGATGTCTCCTACAGAAATATCTTACATGAAGTAGGCTAAGATATAAGGTATTACAGAAACTAATAATTTGCTCTGGAGAGGCTTATAAATGCACACAAAAAAACTGACAGAAATAAGTTGAAAATGTACCCTCAGTCACCTGTGACAACCAAGTAAAAATGTATCTGAGTGAATAATGTATCATATTACTTAGAATAATCATTGCATTTTAATTAATTCATTCTCCTCATCTGCCTGTCTATTTTTAACAAGACATTTATTAGTAAGTATCTGTCTAACTGTGCATATTAGGCCTAACACAATTATTTAAAGTAGTATGGTAATTAAGCTAATTTGAAATGAAAGTAGATTTCAACAGATGCACATAATTTAAAGTGGCATCAGGTCTCAAAAACTGAAGCAGAAGAAAAATGGGTCTAGGATACAGGAGTATGATTAGGAATAAAAGACTAATCCATGGTGTGAGCTCTTTGTCCGTCAAGGGACATAACTGATGTACAGTACCAGTCAGTTTGAGTACACCTACTGGAAATCAGGTTTATTTCATAATTGACAATGTTTTACACCGTATATACACTTCTCTGTCCTTCACGTTCCTCCTTCACCAGATAGTTCTTGAACAACTTCAAGGTGTGTATCGCGTTCTTGCTGAAGAAGAAGAGTGCCCGATTAGCCATAATCCAGATGGAAGCTGTACTCAAACTTTTGACTGGTACTGTATTTGAACAGTATAGGGAAGTAAATTGTGGATATGCGAGCTAGTGTTGTATTTTAATTATTTAGGACTGATTTTAATAATAGAAGAGAGGGGGGTTGGATTTACGCTGAGTTTACAGTTTAATTACTGCATTTGAGAAACAGGCCTTTGCAGAGTTTACACTACTGTGGATGAAGACATACATAACATTATATTCCATTACACGGACCTATTTTAATGACCCAGCATGCAACAGGTGTGCCTATTCCCTTCACTTGCTAAATTAAATGCTAATCTAGTGACATATTATCCCACTCATTTTACTTGGATATGTTAGCAGCTACTGTTTACAGGAACAGGAGAAAAAACCCATCTACATCAATATATTATTGGGTAAAGCACTTTCTCTTTCTGCTGTTTTTCTCCCCATCTTTTATTATCCAAGTATACCCTCATTTTTTACATCAATTATCCCCTCCCTCATATATCTTACAAGTTCGCTGCCGTAGTCCTGATACCAGCAGTGACATGCGGCTGGGCCCCACCTCCTCCGAGCTGGAACCCGCCAAGTCGTCACCATAACTGCTGCATGCGTGCACAGGGCCACTCCTATACGCAGCGAACCTGTATCGGCTTTCCTCCCCCCTCCCTGGGGTGGACAGCCAATTGCCGCCCCCTAGTGGCACTCCCGGCCAGAGCCGAAAGTGGCGCAGCCAGAGGAATCGAACCCCGGTCGCAGTGGCCAGTGTTGAACGTTGTAAACGCTAGACCACCTGGGAGGCACACACACACACACACACACACACAGATATGACAAGCTTTGTGTGTGATTGACAGGGGCATATTAAATTAATTATACAAAATAACTCCAGCATAAAGGACAGACAAATTACTGACTGAATATAATATTCATAAAATGGGGTCCCTGTATGTTTCTCTTTTTTTTACTGAACAATGGTTTTAAGATTTGTCATAGCAACCTTAAAATCTTATAATTTTGTCCTTGCACCATCATCAAGGATTTTCCTGCACGTCATCCAAATATTTACAGTCTAAGTTATCCTGTTGGCAGATCAGCAGGCAGACGAGCACACAGGGGTGGTTGCATAACCTCAGCATAGTGATGGAAAAGGTCATGACAGGTCATGCACTGACAAAGATATAGTTCTCAGGTAGATACCGTAACTGGATAACCTGCAAGAAAGACCTGCAAGAAAGGCTCTAGTTTCTTGTCAAAGTGCAATGCGCAGGGCGCCTCAGATAGCGTAGCGGTCTAACGCACTTGCTTTGACTGGTGCTTTGCAAGTGTGAGCTGCCTATCACAGCCGCGGTTCGAAACCTGTTTCTACCAAAACGGCCCTGGTCATCAGCCCCAATCAGGGGCGGCGCTTCGCTGTCCGCCCCAGGGGGAGGGGGGAGGGTGAGCCGGCTTGGGTCCGCCGTGAAGCACGTAAGGGAGTCTTCAGAATGTGGGTTTGGCGAATTCCATCTCGAAGGAAGCAGAGTTTTCTGCCCTCGGAGAATTAGCTTGTCTCGTAGAGATGAGCGGCGGACTCGTGTGGGAAGGGTAAATCTAAATAAATAGAGGGTGTAACTGGCTACCAAATTTGGAGAAAAAAAGGGAAAATATCTGAACAAATAAATAAAAAAACCTTTTGCTCCTTCCCTCCTTCTCCTGAATTTCCCAGTAGTTTGAATGTCCCTCAAAACACGAGTGGCTTGGAGAATGTCCATATTGCAACAGGCGTGTGGTGAACGCTGTGCTGTTGAGCTCCCTGGTTAGAATACTTTCACACATGAAGGGCAGCAGTTCGGGAGCAACAGCTGACAGCAACCGGGCCAGAGTGATGGCATCAACCAAAAATAGCGCCAGCAGTGTTGGATCCTGGGAAGCCCGCCGCTCCCACACATTGCCTAAATGTTTAAGCTCGACTAAAACCCTGCGGCACGTTTCTGATTAAGTGGTGTGATTACCCCGTAAGTTAGTTAAACCGGCACTTCCTCTGTTTTGTCTTCACGTTGCTTCGTGTGGTGGCATGAATGCTCCAGCGTTGTCCGTTTCCTGTGCTCTGGCACCGGTGTGTGTCTGTCTGTCTGGGCTGCCTGTGTAACATGCATGTATTGATCTCTCCCTTCAGAATATGGTAGCTGCTTTGCATGAGGCTATATTTTCAGGCACCACACTAATGTCTAAATGTCTTGTCTAAAGCTCCAGACTAGGTAAGCTCTTCTTCTTCTACTTCTTCGAGAACACAGTGGTGGCATTGTCTGTTTCTCTAATGTTTTTCACTTTCTTAATGTTTATTAGCCTACAATAATATATTGTCTGTCATCTTTATCTATTTTAATTGCTCCTTGCAGTATTTGTGAATGGCACATTATTCTCAATGACAGTATAATCACTAGTTATCCAAAATGCCTTGAGGCTTTCCCGTAAACTTGTAGAGAATAGATATTTCGCAAGATGCCATGCCCAGAAGATTCTAGGCAAGTTATTCTTTGCTGTGTTGTTTTAAACTATGTGTGTCAGGATAGGCAAACCCCTGTGCTGTTTAGGGACTTCAGTAACAGTTTAGTGCACATTATAAACAATCTGTTTTATATTTCCAGATGCAGTTTACTAGTTGTCATTTAGATTTTACGCACAGCTAATAAACATGGTCTTTGGGGCATGGTCTTTGGTCTAAAGATGGGGTTATAATGGCCAGGTTAACAGCCCTTTCCAATCTGTTTAATGGGCATTTCACGTGGCTCGTGATGAATGCCTTTTCAATCTCTGCCCCTCTGACCGCCATTAAGATAAGTAACCAGGGCATTGCAGTACCTTTCGCTGTAAGGTATACAGTGTGCTTATGCAAAGCGAAGCTCATTGTGGATTTGTGAATCTTGTGAAATCGTGGAAGATGACATCACTCTCGTGTCATAATCCATCCTGTGAGGTTTGGGATTTCCCACACCCCACTTATATATATATGGGTGTCCAGCTGACCTATGCCATACTGCCCTCCTTGTGGTGAGGAATGCTTTGCTCTTAATTAAAGGAGGACTCGAGGACACCACAGCCGTAGTCTGCTTTGGGTCTTATCTGAAAGACCTCAAAGCCTCCTTATCAGCAGAGTGAGTTTCTGGCGCTAACCCAATAGCCTTGATTGCTCTATCTGTTATAAACATGGAATGGGCGATTCCATTTTGGTGCCTATCCAAAGTACGGCCGGTATTATGGCTTTTGACATATGTGAGGAACACACAGATGCCTTGTGCACCCTGCCCCCTCCCTGTGTCTTGTGGTCATGGCGGAGGCTTGGACTTCATTCATTCATTCATTCATTATCTAACCCGCTTATTCCTGGTCAGGGTCGCGGAGGGGCTGGAGCCTATCCCAGCATGCATTGGGCGAGAGGCAGGAATACACCCTGGACAGGTCGCCATACCTACGGGCAATTTAGACTTTCCAATTAGCCTAACATGCATGTCTTTGGACTGTGGGAGGAAACCGGAGTACCAGGAGGAAACCCACACAGACATGGGGAGAACGTGCAAACTCCACATAAAAAGGCCCCGGCCGGGATTCGAACCCGGGACCTTCTTGCTGTGCGGCGACTGTGTTATCCACTGCACCACCGTGGCTTGGACTTTATGCACAATTTAATCTCCGCTGAGCTCCTTGTAAAAACGTTCTAAATTAATTAATGAAATCCTGCCTTATGCATGTTGGATCACACTCACGTTACTGAGCGAATCAAATAAGCTGATTGGCCATCAAATCAATTTAGTGAGGGAAGGCCTTCATCAAGACTCAGCCATACATACAGTATAAACCTTTTCTAGAAAAAGAGACTTTTCAAATGCGGTAACAGAAGGCAAACGTGCTTACAGACATTAAATGTATATGCTTAGAGGCGGCAGATAATGTAGCGGTCGAACGCACCCGTATTTTGGCTGGTCCGATACGGTATGTGCTGACTGTCAGGGACACGGTTTGAAACCCGTCTCTACAAGACCGGCCCTGGTCATCAGCCCCGATCGGGGGCGGCGTTTGGCTGTCTGCCCCAGGGGAGGGGGGGGGGGGGGGAGGACGAGCCGGCACGAACTCGCTGAGAAGCACGATGGGTGTCTCCAGAACATGGGTGGGTGAATTCCGTCTTGAAGGAAGCGGAGTTTGCTGCCCTTGGAGAATTAGCTTGCCTCGTAGAGACAAGCGGAGGGCTCGTGGGGAGGGTAAACCAAAATAAAATAGAGGGTGTAATTGGCGACTAAATGGGGAGAAAAACGGGGGGGAAAAATCTGAAACAAACAAAAAAAGTATGTTTATAACATGTTATACTGATGATGGTCATTTGACCGAAACGTCTGTCTCTTTTGTCTATTAAAAGACTTTAAATTAAACATCGAGCCTTCGCCTCGTTTGGGATATTCCCTCTTCTACACACAGTGTGCGGGTTCCACCTTCATTCATTTATTTATCGCGGCTATTGCAGCTTTTGAACCTACACCTGTGGTTACTATTATCGGGTTGGCGCGGCTTCACCTCTCCACAACGATTTCTAAACTTATAGTATGAAATATATTTCTCATGTGTTGGACTGTGGTGTGTCCTATAACATGTTTTGGTTTTTACAATGCGGTTCATTCTGCCTTTAATATGAATAATAATAATAATAATATGAAATTGGAGCGGATATCCTGAAGTGTGACGTATGCAACGGGTATCATTCACTAATATGCTCGTAGAAAAGGTTCTCGCGCAAAAAGTACCGTCGGATTTGCGCATTTGTCGATTTCACTTTTTAACCATGTTCGTACAACAAATCCCAGTTGTTTTAAGCGATTTGCACGCTCGTGTAATTTCCAATTAAAATAATACCGCGCTTGGAAGACCCATTTTAGGCCCTTATGACGTCACAGTCACGTGGCCGAGACTCGAAGTCAATGCTAAAGCAAAAACTCAATCATAGGAATGACGAGATAGAGAAAGACGCATGTTGTTTAATACAATTATCGATAATTATGGATAAGTTCCACATCTATAAGAAAAAATGGACAGATTCCAAACCAAACTATTTTCACTTTGTAAATAACTTAATTCTGTATGGCAGTACTTTAAATAAAGTTAGGAATAGAAAGACTGTTAAAACATATAATTATTTTGATAAGTATAAGATTACGTGTAACTAATACCCTGGCACATTTCTCTTGTTGTTAATGTTTGTATATGCATGTCTGGTTTTTTTCTGTTGTCAATCCAAAAATGATAATAAAAAAGAAATCAGTCATGCTAAAAAAGGTATTGGAAATGGTTAAAGAATAACTTCTATTGGCAATCGAAACCGGTTTACGAGCCATTCGTAATTTCCCGCAAACATGTATTGCGGATCAGTGATGACTCACCCTTAAAGCCTGCCACGCTAGATCTTCCTGCAATGCCAAATGCACCATCGTCACGCTTGTTTGAGTTATTGCGGAGCCTTCGTGGCGCATTTATCTTGAACAAACTGCTCTGAATACGAAATAAGTCATTACATTAAATGCAAGCCAGTGAGGCTAAATGTAGGCAAACGAAGGGAGCAGCTTATAAATGTTATATTCTAAATACACATAACAAAATGTATAACACGATCAACAGCATAATGTAGACGTTAGATGCATTGGTGTTAAGTGTTGCAAATACCACGATTTTGTTCTCATGTATAACATAATTCAATTATGGGCCAATTATACCCTCTATTTATTTTGATTCACCTTCTTCACGAAGTTAATTCTCCGAGGCCGGTGATGATCCGCCTCCTCTGAGATGGAACTCGCCCACCTGCTCTCTGGAGACACCCTTTGCGCTTCTCGGCGAGCTCGTGCCAGCTCACCCTCCCCCTGGGGTGAACAGCCAAACGCCGCCCGATCGGGGCTCCCCACCAGGGCTTGTCTGGCAGTTGGGGTTTGAACTGCAGCTGTGATAGGCAGCTCACACTCGTAAACGAGTGCATTAGACCGCTGCACTATCCGAGGCCCCCCATAATTCATACTTTTGATCACAATTGAGTTACAAGATCTGTGCATATGCACTGATCGTGAGCGCAACCCAAAAACTCCATACTCAGTATATGACTGTATATAGAGCCCAGAGTGGACAATATTGTTATTTCTGGAAACCATTAATACATGGCCTTGAGGCCTTGAGATTTCCCAATTTTTCTGTGTTCATAAGGATTCTTTCTGAACAGCTTATTTGATACATTGAGACTATTTATTACAATACAGAGTGGATACTGTTCACTGTTCTGACCCTCTCATATTTTTTTTAGCAAAATCTTGCCTTGATTATATTCCTTATTGGTGGGAACTCAGTGAGCCAGAGAGAAAGGTTATGCTTTGCTCTTTGCTCAGCTATTTGGGATTGAAAAATGCCAGAAATATGTGTAATTCTCGGAAGTGGGAACAAAAGCAGACTATTCATTGTCTTGTTGGAAGCCCCACAGAAAACACACAGCAGAGACAGTTCAACGCTCGGATTCCCGGGGCATTGAACTGATTTTGAGAGGTGTCGTGATTGTGCTTCAGCTATTGAGAGACTCGGAAGTGGCCCACAGCCTTATTGCCTGTTGAGTCGGTTGCCCTGGCCGTGACCTTTTCTGTCTAAAGCAGGAAATGTTTCCATCTGGTGGCGGATCAGAGTAAACGCAGCTGAGGCTTGGAATGTACAGTTATTTTCAGGAATGGTCAAGTGTGTTTTTTTTTTTTTACTGAAATCTGCAGCAAATTCAGAGGCGATCCAATGCTGGCATCTTGTATCCAGAAGGTTTCATGCATTTTACTGGTAATGTCACATGCATGTATAACGGAGTTGCTTCTGCCTGCAACAGAAGATTGAGTTTCGAACCGAGGATCCCAACGCAACAAGAGACACGATTAGCCCACTGAGCTAAAGACCCGAGTCCCCAGCCAAGGGAGCTAATCGTACTCTTATCGACGTCACTTTCTGCAGCAGACGCTTTGATCATTGGTCTTCCAGCCACTAGAGGTCAGGCTTTCCCATCAGGTGTGTTAACGCACGTATCGGAGCTCCACCGCTACACATGTCTACTCCTCTGAACACCCTTGTCCTCCTGCTGTCCTTTCAGGCACTGCTATGTTTAAACGGGTTAGCGATGACTGATGTCGAATCAACATATGAAGACTTCATCGCGTCGGGAAGAAGCGGGCGACGGAACGCAGTGCATGACATCGTCGAGGCTCCAGGCGAATCAAAACCCGGCGATTTGACCAAGACATTGTCTGAACTTGACATCAACAAAACAGGTGAGTATCACACCCACACGGTCTGCTGTGGATTTATCTGCATTGAGATTAGAAGACAGTGTCTACAATCTCAGCATATAGAAATGGCAAACACATCATTTCTGCTTTTGTGCTTCTAATGGTTAAGTGCAACATTGTTGGTATCAGAACGTTGCACCTTGATTTTTCGGTGGGGGGGGATTTTCTATTTTTGATGCTTATCCCCCATTTTTCCCCCACTTTTAGTATCCAATTATACCCTCTCTTTTTCATGTGAATTATCCCCTCCCTCGTATGAGAGCTTGTTGCCGTAGTCCTGAGACCGGTAGTGAGCGCTGCACCGCCTCTCCCGAGCTGGCACCCGATGGCCACGGTCACCATAACACACAAGACCACTCCTATAGGCAGCAAGCTCATTCAGCTTTTATCCCTCTCCCCTCCCTGGGGCGGACAGACAAGATAAGATAAGTGGGGTCAGCAAAACAAGAGGCAACAGGTGGAAATTAGTTAACGGCAAATTCCACACAGATATTGGGAAGTTTTTCTTTACACAGAGAGTTGTCAATGCCTGGAACAGCTTGCCAGGTCGGGTAGTAGAGGCAGAAACACTTGAGCTATTCATATCCAGGCTAGATGCAGTACTAGATACTCTTTAGATGACGAGCCTAGATGGGCTGAATGGCCCGTTCTCATCATTATGTGTTCTTATGTTCTAAATCATGAGCTAAAAAAAACTAAAAGAAATGTAAAGAACAGTCTTGGTTGAACCGGCACACTTGCACTTAATGAAACCATTGAATCGTTCTGTTTCTGTTCTGTTCTCCCCAGGTGAAGGCAATGATGCTGAAATAAGCCAGGGCTCTTCAAAAGACCCTTCTGCAGAATCACCGGAGGGAAAAGAGAAGGGCACCTGATGGGAAAGCCTGACCTCTAGTGGCTGGAAGACCACAGCGTGGCGCTCTCTCAGAACTGCTTGGTGTTAACGGCCCCATAGGGGACAGACACATGGACAGTGCGATGAGCTCCTGTAGGGACGGCCCTCGCCATTTCTCCTGGCGGAGGAGCGCGTTTGCATTCTCCGCACGGGTTCCAAGGCCCAACGCTGTGGGCCATACTGGAATCTTCAACAACGGATGAGAGACATCGCCTTGCCTTGCCAGCTCTATAACTAAAGTGGTGTTTTGTGGCATCCTAACATTGTTGATGTAGGAACCCGCAGTGTCGATGTTTAGTTTTTATAGTTAAACACAGTGGGTCCCCAGTGTTTTAGGGTCGAATGGGCTTTCTACTGAGAGTAGGAGATTAAGGAATTCTGTGGTGGGAAGGACAGGTTGTTTTTTGTTTTGTATTTAAATCAGAATAGGGCTGTCAACCGTAAACATCGTCACTCTCTCAGCTTCTAAAGTTTAGTGTGGGGACTCAGAAGAGGACAGGCTCTCTTTCTAGATGTTTTTTTTCTGATGTTTTATTTTTGAAACGCCACTGTTGAGGCTGGATGGATGAACAGACCCATTGCCAGGGCTGTAATGCTGAGACATATTTCTAGGACACATTCAGGAAAACCTCTCGTCAAAACCGCAAGTCAGAAAGTTTAAACAGATACTGCTCTCCGATTGTGTTTGTATACTGTGTCGCTTTAAGAACTGCCATTGTTTTCAAACCTCCAGAGTTTGTACCACAGATAGAAAATCCTGTTGTATTTTGTGATACTTTTTGTTGCTGTGTGTGATAATTTGGGGCCCTCTTTGTTAGAACTCCTTATCAGAATTAATGCTGCATCTAATGACATAAAAGAAGCTTAAAACTTACTTGAGGTCTTTGTTACTTCCTGAAGTTAGATAAACACCATCCAGAAAGCTCTTTGCTACCAGTGGCTTCACCTGGCATGAGAATTCTGGAGCATTGTAAAGGTTTCAACTGAAGCGTTTAAAATGTAAGCGTATCGTTAATAATTCTTCCTTGTACAAGAAATGGGAGCAGAAAAAACCTACATATGTCATTTAGAAAGACTTCAAATGCATTACTTTCTTGGAGGATAGCATTACCTTGGTGACACAGCTTGCAAACTGGAGCAGTTCAGATTACGTGCAACAGCAGCACTAAGGGTTTGGACCAGTGGCGATTTGATATTTAAATATACACACATAGTCTTAAATCAATATTTAGTTGTGTGCTGTGTAGGTCTTCAGAATTTTTCAAACACCTTTTGTTTTTAATATTGGGTCTTGCTTTTAAACTTTAAATAAAATAGTTAAAAACATATACGTACATAGGTTTTAATTGTATCATTTTACAATGATACGTCTATCTTTGAGCTTTCCAAACCTGTTAATGGTTTATTTTTAAGATATGTTTGAAGAGAAAAATACATACCCCATACATACTAAACAGGAAGTTGTTTTACATTTTCATGTACATAAATGCCTCCCCCTTGTGGCGGGTCTGAGTATTACATTCTATGTCAGACACTCCCATTTTTAGAGGCCAAGGAACATTTGCCAATAAGTAAATCAAGCATACAGTATACATTACTTATATTTCAAGGATGAAATTAATGATTACAGTGCTGTATTCAATGTTTTGCGTGCATTCATCTTAGTACCAGGTCATTGTTTTTGCACAGGGAATCTTACACACACTTGGAAAAGTTTGTCATCACTCACTGGACACACTAGTGAGAACTATAAATGGAGAAGAGAAGAGGAAAGGAAATGTGTAGATTCTGTCAATGCAGTCCATTATACATTTTATTTTTTAATTCGTTTTAGATTTTTCCCTGTTTTTGTCCCAGTTTAGTGGCCAATTATACCCTCTTATTTATTTAGATTTTCCCTCCCCACACGAATTTGGTGCTTGTCTGTACAGGGCAAGCTAATTCTCAGAGGGCAGCGAACTCCGCTTCAAGACAGAATTCACCCACCCACGTTCTAGAGACTCCCTTATGTGCTTCACGGCAAACTCAAGCCAGCTCACCCTCCCTGATTGGGGCTCCCCACCCCCGGTCTGGTAGAGTCGGGTTTTTAGTGCCTAAAGTGCCTGAAGCCTAAAGACAGATCTTAGGGTTGTGGGGGCCTACCCATCATAGAAAGGTTTGAAGTGAGAAGGCTTTCACAAAGCTCAGCCCATATAAAGCTCCCGACTCTTCACTACAAATAACCACCATACCATCTTAACATGCTCTTTCTCAGGGCAGGGAAAGATTTCATTTGTGGAAATGAGATTTGGCCAATGATTAAAAACAAAAATGCAACTAATTTAAGCTGAACTTGTGTCACATTGTGGTCCTGACATTAGTGATGGTAAAACGCCAAGAGCACTTAACATCAGCCTGTCTGACATCATCTTGTGTGTGTGTGTGTGCGTGTGTGTGGCCTGTTTCCTTGATCCGCTGCAGCTTGCTTGCAGGTCAGCAGAGGACACGGTCTTGAAGCCTGCTTTGCGTCATCCTTGTATTTATAAAGTGTAAATCCAGTGGCATTTTCCTGCAGGACATCAGCGGTCGTTCCCCTATTGCCTGCGTTAGGGACCCCAAAATAAATAAACCTGGCTCACGAATTACTACAAAGAGACATTTTAGGCAATTCAATGAGCAGTCTTTCTTACAGATCTTAATCACTGTGACTGATCTGGTCTCACTTATTCCAGAGACCGAATTGGCTCTTCAACATTTCTCATCTATGTTTAATATGAAAGCTGATAAGCATGCCCCATATAGGAAGTACAGGATTCATTTTAAGGCAAGGCCTTGCTTTACTCGTGATCTTGGGGAGGTTTTCTTTGAAAGGAACGCAGTTTGGGCCAAAGCCAGAAAGCCAGGTCTGGCCATTGACTGGCCAGCTCTCAGATGCCTCAGGAACAGATGGTCTTGTGGTTAAAAAAGATCAATCTAACTATTATCTCAAATCCATGTTTGAAAGTGTGAACAATCCAGCAGCTAATCCAATCACGTAAGGGTACATAAGCTACAGGTCTTTCGCAGGAAATGGTTATAGATTCAGGCCCCACTAGTGACAAGGACAATGTGTGATGCTTTTAATATAATATCTATGCCAGTTAGCAGACGCTTTTATCCAAAGTGACTTACAGTAGTGAATGCATACATTTTCCGTATATGTGGCCCCAGTGGGAATCAAACCCACAACCTAAGCGTTGTCAGCACCATGCTCTACCTACTGAGCCACACAGAACCAGGTTCTACTTACTGAGCCACACAGAACCACACTGTACATACTGAGCTACATAGAACCACTCTCTACCTACTGAGCCACACAGAACCACACTCTACCTACTGAGCCACACAGAACCACACAGAACAACAGAACTGCTTTTAATCATTGTATTTCCTCACATTTTTTATAATGTGCCTCCTCCATAATTTTAGCTGTGGAAAACTTACAGAATAAATTTAATTTGGTTCAGAAGTCCTTACATGACCTCAAGCTATTGCTTAATGTGGAAAAGACTAAATACATGTTATTCTCCAAGTCCCCTAAGGACTTTGACTACTGTATAGCATTTGTACTCTGAATGAAGCCTAATTGAACGTGTGTCCTCATAAATATCTGAGTATCTGTATCGATGACAAGCTTTCTTTCAGAACACATGTAGAAGAGCTTACCAAAAAACTCAGAATTAGACTTGGCTTTCTTTACAGGAATAAGTTATGTTTTACTTTTGAAAGTCGACGAAAAATTATTCAGGCGACTTTTATGTCAATCCTCGATTACAGTGAGTGATATAATTTACATGAATTCCCTTGCCGTGGCTCTGAAACCTCTGGGTTGTGTCTGCCATAGTGCTCTCAGGTTCATTACTGGTAACCCCTTCCGCCCACATCGCTGTGAGCTGTGCGCAAAAGTTGGCTGGTCTTCCCTCTCTGAGAAAACAGCATATTTTACTATTCATTTAAAATACCCTTTGACATAAATTACCTCCACACATCTCATCTCTCTTGACAGTTAGAAGCACCAAGTACAGCACTTCGTACTCTAGATTGTCTTGTTCTAGAAGTTCCATTCTCAACAGATTTTAGCAAGAAAGGTCTTCCATTTTAATGTGCCCCATATCTGGAATAACTTCATTTATACAGGCACCATTGAGCCATTTCAAAGCTATTTTACATACCCAACTGACCAAAAGTTGTACATGTTTTATATGAATGTAAAGTGCATTTGATTGTTCTGGTCTCTGTCTGTCTTATGTGCTGTATTATCTCTTATTATTATAATTATATTTCATATGATGTTTTTACTTGTGTCTTGTAGCAGAGCCCCACTGCAACTGAGGCTTCGGGTCTCAGCTGGACTTCCCTGTATAAACAAAAGGTTTTAATTGATTTGATTGATTGATTGAATTCATTCACACACACAGAATCTCCCTGGACTTTTCATCCACGTTTAATTGTATGGAGTTGACTCTCCTCTCTGATAAGCACTCAAACCTCAAGGTAGACCTTGTAGTATGGGTATTCTAGCATTGTCTAGTATTAGCCAGTGGTGATAGACTTTTTCCTCAACAGAGAGCAATTTGTAATGGTGAGTTTAACAACTGACCAATCGTGCCCCCTAGTGGACAGTTATCCTCAGTGTTTGTCAAAATATTACATCAATGATCCAAGAGACTCAGAAGACTGTTGCTGATACATTTGCTGGCAACACAGCACTTGAATATCTGTGCCAGGTAGAAACATTACAAAGAGATCATAGAACTGAAGTGCAGAAGACTTTCTCAAACTCAAAGTAAAAAACCACAAGGAACTGCTCAATTATTTCCTGAAAGGAACATAACATATAAGAATACATAATGATGGGCCGTTCAGCCCATATAGGCTCGTCATGTCCTAAGAACACATAATGATGAGAACGGGCCATTCAGCCCATCGAGGCTCATCATCTAAAGAGTATCTAGTACTGCATCTAGCCTGGACTTGAATAACCCAAGTGTTTCTGCCTCTACTACCTGACCTGGCAAGCTGTTCCAGGCATTGACAGCCATCTGTGTAAAGAACAACTTCCTAATATCCATGCAGAATTTGCCTTTAACTCATTTCCACCTGTGGCCTCATGTGATGGCTTGTGCTGAACGGGTGGAAAGGGTGTCCACATTTAACTGCTACTATAAACAGTATCTTTCTTACAATGAGGAACACCCAAAGCATCTAGACCAGTGTTTCTCAATCCATTCCTACAGGGCACACTGCTCTGGAAAATAATTCCAACCTCCGCTCCCAACCTATCATCTGCATCGGCCATCTGTTAATGATCACTTGAGCATGATTAAGTGGTGATTGTAATGAAAACATGAAGGGCAGTGTGCCCTGTAGGAATGGATTGAGAAACACTGCTCTAGTATGTATGTTACAAAATTTTGAAATGTTATAACTCGAGCCTAAAACATATCCCACCAGATAGAGCATGAAAATTCATGAAATTTGATACCTTATTCACTCTCATATGTTCAGTTAAGGAAGTTTTATGGTCATTTTAACACTCGAAAATGTGCATATTGACCCCCATTGCTTTTCAATGGGCTTGAAACAAAAGCTGTGATCCAATAACATAAATGGCCATAACTTTCTTAAAAATAAAGATAATTGCATGCAATTTTCAGTAATTACAGATTGAAGCATTCAAAAAATATATGATCTATATCTTAATTTGAATGATCTGAAATTACATTACATAATCAATTAATCACATATTACATGTTGCGCACCCACCGCGTCACGGCAAAATCCACGGCAGGCAGTGAGCATTTGGGCAAAGATATCTCATATTCCGGGTCAAAAATATCGCATTTCGCATCGACAGATTTCAATGAAATTTCACCAGAAACAAGATAAAATGTTAAACTACCGTCCTGGATACCTTTTATTTAGTCCTGAACTTGCGATCAATGACTTTGAAAGCACTAAACACGAGCCTGACTTTGAAGCGTAGCGTATGACCAAACCGAGCAATGTTTAATCAAATTTCGGAAACAAGACGAAGGATCGAGTTTTTAACTACGTTATATCGCAGACGTATGTTGAAAAAAACCCCGACAGCCAATGAAAAGCCTGCAGTTTTGGGGGACGCGCATAATCTCTCGTAATCGCTCGCGCAGAGATACACCGGCACATCTAGAGCGCCGCTGCGCACCCGAATTGTAACATACCTAGCTCTAGAGGCCATTTCACTGTAACAAATGCATTACAAAACTAGTCTGATCTTTTGGTGTTCCCATTAAAATTATTTCTGCATGACAGAAGGAATAGGGTTACCAAAGGCCATAAAGCACAATATGACACAGAACAATATTTACTGCTCTAAATAAGTAAAAAAAAACAGACCTGTTATTTCAGAACAAAAAACTGCCGTTTGGAATATTCTAATGCCATGTCCACATTAATGCGGATAACTTTTAAAACGCATCCATTTTACTCCGCTTTGGTCTCCCGTCTACACCAAGACACCAAGACGGCGTTTTCGTCCGCCGAAAAAAGGAAGACTTTTTCGAAGACGCTCTCCCAACTGGATACATTTGAAAACGCCCATTAAAGATTGTCATGTGATCCAGGCTGTAAACCTGTCCGTTGCTGCCTCAGGTTTCCTGCGCATGCCCATTAAATAAATTTAAATAAATATTCAGTGTCAGCATGGCCTAAATTTATAGCTCGTTGTACATCAGGTTCTATTTAAATATAGTAGGGTCACTGGGAGGTGGGTGACCCTTTTCAGAGGGTATAGGTAGGCTAATAGAAGGCAGGATTCCCAAACAAAACACTAATTTAATTAATGGTTTCTCTACAAAATACAAAACAAAGTCTCATAATTTCAAAACTAAGGTTTCTTGTCAAAATCAAACAAAACCATAAGATCAACTTTAGCCTATGAAAACCGAGTGCATGCACCCTATAGCATGGCTTGCTGCCCTTCAACCTCTCCCAGTGTGGCAAAAACCAGTCCTTTTTTATGCAGTCCAGAATTGGTGTCAGCTGCCAGAAGTTATAATTGCTTCATCCAATGCAGCTGGTGGCCAGGTGTGGGACTGCATGCTAATGGGAGATTTAGTCTCCATGACTCTTGTGACTCAAGATTTAAAGGGACAGGCAGCATTTTCCCTAAGCTGCCTCTTGTGATGCCACAATATCAGTGGTGGACACTAACGAAGTACATTTACTTTTCAAGTATCTGTGCTTACTTAAGTATTTCCATTTTTACCTTTATTTTTTACTTTTACTTCCCTACATTTCAAGGGCAAATGGGGTTAAATGTAGGACTTTTTACATTTACTGGAGTAATATTTTATCAGAGTATATGTACTTTTACTCAAGTAAAGGGTTTGTGTACTTCGTCCACCACCGATGATTTAGTTCATAGTGTAGGCTAGTTCAGAGCAGTAGCTTTTTTTCTATGATGAGGCTGAGGAGGCCAAGACTCCTATTGTATTGTCATAACGTTGCATAATATTAATACAAATAAGATAGCTCTTCCATGCATCAAAATGTACTCCCATATTCTTACCTCAAGAAGTGATTTACTGTCAAACATCAAGAACGACCAAGTAAATTTATTATTTGCACATTAACAATTTACACTTAGACACAATTAACAACTTTGCTCCTAATAGTGGCCAAGTTTGGCATATTTTTCCCATTTCCCATTTTTCTTTTTTGAAGGGGGATCTTGTCTGAATAAAAATAAATAATTATTTTCAGTCGTGTTCAATCAGTGCTGCTGTATGTTTGTATATATAGTATGGATACTGATAACAATACTAATACAGTGGCTACTACCATTAATTACTACTACTAATTTCAAGATAAAAAAGAATAATAAAAAAAGACACAATCCAGGATTTTCTGGATAATTGCTATTATTGAGCATCATCAGGCCCCAGAAATTCCAGTAAGTCATGGATTTGTTTGTCTGTTTTGTTACTCCTTGGCATGTAGCATAAGTTTGGTGGTAGTTTTTATTCAAATCGATAGCTAATAAATAAATACAACATTCTGTATTTATTTCTCTGTTCATCCATTCAGAGTGGGCTGTAGTATGGTGTGACTGTCCGGTATAACGATATTTCAGTGCAGCTAAAATCAAATATTTCCAGGTTGCTCAGGATCTGCTCCAAGATTGTTGGACAACCACTCGAGCAGACCTTCCAAAAATCTTACAACAATAACATTTTGAGACAGGCCAACAAGATTTCATCTGACCCTAGGGAACTAGGGAAGTGCAATAAGACTGTGTAATAATATGTACTAATGTTTTGTGAGGTTATGGTTTGTGTGTGTGTAATATGGTGGTGTATGCGAATTGTCTGTGTTAACAGACAATAGTATTATCTCATCTCTCTCAATAACCGATAGCTAGCCAAGTAAAGCGGCCATTCCTGTTAGCTTACAAGCTATCTCACTCATGATTGACAGGGCTAACAGCCTATGAAATCAGCCCTGCAGTGGAGATGGTTGTCACCATGGTTGCCAACAATATGACTTTACATTCATGATTCAGTATATAGCCAGTGTTTTACATTTCATTTGCAGACTTGTAACTAGCTATGCAGCTTGTTATAGTCATCCATTTAACCTTTGAGTGTAGCGTACTCATTGAAAGGTAGCCAGGTTGCAAACACGTTAACTCTCTAAGGTTTATCTTTGAGGAGTTGCCTTATTTACTTTTTATCGTAGAGCAACAGGTGGCTGCGTGATGTGACTTGCTTTTTGTCAACCAACATTTTTGTTTTACATTTCTGTAAATAAATGTGCCAAGCATTATGCATTTCATCAGTGTGGAATGAAACAATAATTCTTTGTGTGTAAAACGTTGATTCAGCTGGACTTCGTAGGTGAACGAGAGAAGAGCCACACAGAGAGAGAGAGTACGTGTGTCCTTGTGTGTCTGTTTCCATGGGAGTGCCGGGGCGAAGCGGAGGAGTGCGGGGGGGACTGGAATTTAATCTGTGGCCGTGGACTTCTCCAGCGACTACACTCACACAGGCAGTGATGGATTCCCCTCTGGCAGGAGACTGTCATGTCATCAGTTCTAATCTCTGGGATATCCTTCTCTCTCTCTCCTCTTACTCCGCCTGTCTGTCTGTCTTCCTGTCTGTCTGTCTGTCTGTCTGTAAGGTCACGGTGATAAAACCAGGATTTACTACAACTCACAAACCCAAAGCTGCAGATGAAGAGAATAAGAGGGTGGTTGTTAAAATATTATGGTAAACACAAAACCTGATGTGTGTGTTAATACTATGTAGTTATTGAAAGAAAAAAGCTTGCAACCACGTTACGTTACAGGCATTTAGCAGACGCTCTTATCCAGAGTGACTTACACAGTTTACATTTCTTTACACACAATCCATTTATACAGCTGGATATCTACTGAACCGTAACTATGCACACAGGGCCACTGCTATACGCAGCGAGCTCGTATCGGCTTCCCTCCCTCCATCCTGGGGCGAACAGCCAATTGCTGCCCCCTAGTGGCACTCCCGGCCAGAGCTGAAACTGGCGCGACCTGGTGGAAGCGAACATGTATTCTCTTATTTGCATTTGCCTCTTTTATGGCATTTAGTAACACTCCCTCCCCCACCCCACCAATAGATGTATTGTGAACAATTCCTTCATGGCATGAGTTCTTTCTCTCATGGATTATTGTAATTGTCATTCGACACTCGACCCCCACACACACACGCACACACACACAAACACTTCTCACACTCAAGGTGCTTCACAACAAATTCTGGCACTCGGCTTGTTGTCTCATTTCCTCACTTTTCTCAAACCTCCATGTTTCTCAGAGCCCTTCTTTGGGGTCCCCTGCATGCTGGTCCAGGGCTGGATCTCCACATAGGGCAAGCAGGCCTGGGCCTAGGGCCCAACGTTGCATGGGACCCGGAATTATGGGGAAAATATGAATATTTATATTATTTTTTAATATTTGTAAAAACAATTTACATAATCCAAATTACACTTACATGTCTAATAAATATATGTTCATCACACAGGATCCTTATTATTATTATTAATAGTAGTAGTAGTCATAAAAGAAAAATAACGCAAATGAAATCATATCTCCAATCTAACAACGTTAAATCTAAGAACTCCATCTCCCAGAATGCCATGCCGGAGAGGGGGGTTAGGGGGCCCAAAACGGAGGTGGGGCCTAAGGAAAGCCAAGATCCCGCCCTGTGTCAATCCCACCTCCTGCAGATTTCCCTCACTGTCGCTTATTGCTCTGTGAACCCTTTTTTGTTTTTGCTCCTGTTTTACATTTGCTCTGTTATTCGTTTCCTGCCCTCTCCCTCTCACCTGCTGAGATCGTCATCTTCGGGCCGCCATCTCTGCCATGTCTTTAGTTATTTTCTATTTCTAAAAGAATAAATCCCCCATCTCCTCCAGAGGTGGAATGAACAGGCCCGCAACACACCGTGCCATCTCTAATCAGATTTAATTGCTGTGAAGACGTATCTCCTTAAGCAAATCGTTTGCGTTCGTCTGCCTTTCACATCTCATTCTGTGCTCATGATTGTGTCTCTCTAATATCCCGTGTAATTCTTTCTATTCAAACTCAGATAAACTGCCAAATATTCCTTAGCATTTTCTTACATTGAATCTGATGGTGTAAAATCATTCAATGCAATTGGCTCCACATAACGGTCTGCTAAATTATGTAATGATAAAGAGGGAGAAGATCGCCATCAAGGACAATAATAATAACTACAACAACAACAATGATAATAATAATAACAATGCAAAATATTTAATACATATATATATAGAATACTAATAATCATAATTATCACTAGAAGACCAGCTGTTTTTTTCTGCTTTGTAATAATTTCAACTATTTGTCTGCTTATGATGTAAATACAATTATAATGACTTTTATCATTTTCATCACTCCCTACACCCCAGCCAGACCCCTCTGCTCTGCCTCCTCTGGCAAACTGACTGTCCCATCCCTCCGGGCGCCTGACAGCCGCTCCTCGCGGTCTCGTCTCTTCTCTGTCTTGACCCCTCGGTGGTGGAACGACCTTCCGCAATCGGTCAGGACCGCGGAATCACTTGCGATCTTCCGCAAGAGACTCAAAACCCACCTTTTCAGACTCCACTACCACTGAATTCTGTACATCTAGCTAATTGTCATCACCACTGCCTGCTTGCTCAACACTATGTATCCCTGCTTACTCAATAAATAAAATAAAAAAGAATTACTAACCTTTTCCTTCCCATTGTTACAGGTATGGTATGCAGCTGCCTACAACGATGTCTATCGCTGTATTACTGCACTGATCTCTTGCACAAACTATGATTGTTCCTACCATGTATTTATGCACATATTGTAAGTCGCTCTGGATAAGAACGTCTGCTAAATGCTTAAAATGTAATGTAATGTAAATGTATTCGCAAAGCGAATGCTTAAACGACTACACTATCCGGGGCCCCTGAACATTTATAATTTGAACAAAGCTCTTGCCACCTTCCTTTTTAATTATGATGTAAATACATCAGAATGACAGTGGGAAAAAAACATGAAGTGCACATTCATTTCTATGACTGCATTAGGAACCTGTGATTGTTTCAAGCAAAAACAAACCCCGCAAAAACAACTTGTACCCCACGTTTGGTCAATCGGACCAATATTCACGTTTTTCTTAACTTAGCGCAATGTTATATATATCATTGTCAGTGACTACTGAACTCATGGCATTGTACGAATATCAAAGTATCCCTTGCGTGACTTTGATGGCCAAATTTAAATCCAAAGCACATTTGTGCTTATATTGAATTTGGAGCTCAATTCTATGGGGTTGTCTGAGGTTTGCGTGCAAACTTAACAGCTTTCAGGTCGAGCACCATTTAAACCACCCTTCATCAGGGCACTGCATTAGCACATGTGATGTGTTCAAGGGGATGCCTGTTGATTGGCTGTTAGACCGTGATGCGATGTGTCGGGATTAAAAAAACGACCAGAAGCTTTTCCCGCCCTCACTCTCCCTCTTCCCCATGGTTAGTACTTGACAGTCGTTGTTACGCCCCCAAGGTGTCTAGGGGTAGTGGAAAGTTCGTAGCATAAAATAAATGAAATAATGACCGGGTGATGAGAGTAATGGGTGTAAATAATAAAGACCAGGCAAGAATGAAGGTGCAATCAAAGTGTTTATATGCATATATATATATTTATACATATAGATATAAGTGAAAGGGCAGTGAGGCTATTTACATATTACACAAACATTAATACAAAACACAAAGACACAAGGCCAAGGGACACGGATGTTGCCAAAGAAATGAACTAAATAAAACAAAACAGGGCTAGCTACAACCAAAAACCAGGATAGGCTAACTATCTAGACTTACACAAAACAAAAGTGTACCTATTTAATCTACACTAGCTACCCAAAAACAAAGGTACACAGTTGGCAACCACCCCTTTTCTAATGTGTCTATACACAATATCCACCTACGTATGAAAGTGTATAGAGGCCTCCTTCTTATCTATCCCAAGGCCTAGGTGGGGAACAACCAGGGAATCTCATAAGTAGGGGAGCAATAACCCTACACCTTCTTTCTCTCTCCTCTCACACACAAACTACAGCAGAACAAAAAGGCAGGGGCTTGCAGGAAGCAGTCACAGGGTTTTTATGGAGGGGCATGTGATTGATGGAGGCGGGACCAGGACATACAAATGATTGACAGCGGAGACGGCAAATGGAATGGCAGATGGCACCCCTGCAGAATAACAGCGAGAAACAGAAAAAGACAAAAACACACACATACACGTGGAACGTAACAGTTGTGTTGTGTGTTATTACGCAGAACAGAGAGACAAATAAACCCAACGTTATAAAGAAACAGTATTGAGTATTCAACAATCCACAAGATTGTTGTAAAAAGAAAAGGAGTAACACAACAACACACGCATTGCACATGTTGACAGTTTCTGTGATGTGACAACTGTCTTTAAGATCTGAGCGTCCCCTATTAAAATAAGATCGAGACTCGCCTTTCTCTCTCTGTGGAGAAGAATAAGAACCGCGATTGGACCCCATTGCTAGTAATTGGCTGTTTAACAGTAAGCGCTGTGCTTATATGTGTCCATGCGCATGTCTCCCTTTCTCCCGCGTGCATTAAGCTGTGAGCTCGCCCAGCGTGATGCGACACCAGCGGAGGCACGTCCTCGCGTGGGTCGCCACTGTGCACATTCGACCCGCGTTGGGCGCTAATGCGCTGTGTGCGCGCTTAACAACGGGTCTGACGTTTACATTTACATCTTAGGCATTTAGCAGACGCTCTTACCCAGAGCGACGTACAGCGGTGTTGACAAACAAAGCAGCATTGACGGGGGACACTTCCTCTGAGCAAAGAGGAGCTTGACCCGTGTCCGACGCACTGGTGCGGTGATCGGGCACACACACCTCAGAGCGTTTCGGGGGCTGCACAACTTTAGCGAGCAGCGGTCAGGTGCAAGAGCAAGGGGCTGATGCTAACCGCAGTGACATCTGGGAGAAGAGCCACAGTCAACAACCGGGCGATGCTAAGGAAATGGGCTCTGCGCTGTACGGCTCTTATGAGACGCTTAATTTGAAGTTTGAGTCGTGGACAGCGTTTCCTAGAGTGGCTCCTGACTCCACTCTCTCACCGAAAGGCCTTGGGTCCATCAGAATATTACATCAGGCCTCAAGACTTCGAAGTTATGCGCATTAAGTCTAACATCATCAAGGTTCTCGTATATATAATTACGATTACGAACAGTATGACAGCAGCATAATGTAGAGCAGAAAAGAGCACGACATGCTCTTTGGCACATGCTCTGAAACAGATGCTTCCGTGGCTCTTACAATGAGAGATTTCTTTACAACGGGGCTCTTTTGTTTATCGAGCTGAAACGTGCGGGACCTCGTCTCTGAATGTACGCCAGTCACACTTCTGGCCTCGTTCCAAACCTTTGGAGCCCATTTAGTTACGAGAAGACGAGCCGTTTCGCGTAGGGACATCAAGTGCGGTGAATGCATGTCTTTAGAATAATTGTTGTGCGAGAGCATGCAATAATACAATGGAGTAATACAACTAATTTACTTAATGCATCTCTCTTCTCTCTCTCTCTCTCTCTCTCTCTCTCTCTCTCTCTCTCTCTCTCACACACACACACACACACACACACACATGATGTCAAAACACTGTCATTACCGCGGCAGATTGAATTGTAGGAGCTGTACGCCGCCGTGACAGCTATCTAAATGTGTCTGAAACGTGTGGATACGAGTCCTTTAGATGCTTACGGTGTCACACCGTGGCTTCCTCAAACAGAAAACACAACGTATTCCTTTTGGCTTAAAGCAACATATTACGTACTAGCTTCCTTTGATAATAACCAGGTAGGTATTGACACTATGGTGTTTGAGAATAATTTGCCATATTGGCGACCTTTTTCACGTGTCTGTGACTAGAACACATTCATGTTAAATGTAAACTCCCTCATTATCCACTTTCCACAATATTTTATAAGATATATTCTGTTATTAATCACAACATGATTGAGAACTAAATAACTAACATTGATTGAACATTAAGTAGTTAATTAAACAGACAGCTCATTTGAATTCTCCATTTTAGTAGCCCGGGGAGTTGCCATGGAAACAATCATATAGCTAGTTATGACACTATAGCATATAGTATGCTAAGGGGAAAATAGTATTACAATTCATGATCTGCACCAAAAAGGTGTGTGTTGGCCGTATGTTTTGTTATAACCACAAATGGCACCCTGATGAAATTATTACAATTAAACAGGTGCTCCCTTTTGTTTTCGTTTAAATAATTGGGCTGATGATTTTTTTAAATCATCATCATCATCATCGTCATCATTATCATCATCATCATCATTTTGCCTCCGGACATGTGTCCATTTCTTGTTGTGTTTAATTGTATGAATGCTTTGACAATATTTACTTCATGCCAATAAAGCTAATTGAAATTGAAATGAATGCTTTTGCAACACAAGTTCACTTGTCATGCAAATAAAGCCAATTTGAATTTGAATTTGAATTTGAGAGAGAGAAAGAGAGAGAGGGAGATGGAGAGAGAGGGAGAGTGTGAGAGAGAGAGATATGGAGATGGTGAGAGAGAGAGAGAGAGAGAGAGAGAGGGAGAAAGAGGGAGATGGAGATGGAGAGAGAGAGACAGAGAGAGACAGGGAGAAAGAGGGAGAGAGAGAGAGAGAGAGAGACAGAGGGAGGGAGATGGAGAGGGGGAGAGAGAGTGTCCGTGTCAGACTCATCAGCTGCATTGCCTGAGGTAGGGTCTCGTTGGGGAGACTCAGGCAGCTGCAGGTGTCACATCATGGATCTTTCAGATCAAGGGTGCCTGTAATTAGGAGATGACATTAGGTGGCAATGGGGTGCCTGTAATGAGGATGGATGGAGGTTTTGTGATGGAGGGGGGAGGAAGAGAGAGTGGGAGAAAGAGAGAGAAAGAGAGAAATGGGGAGAGAGAGAGAGGGAGGGAGAGAGAGATGGAGAGAGAGATCTTATTTATTTATAATACAGAATATCTCAGGAAGGTCAGACCAGACCTTAGAGTGACTCTCCAGCTGGGTTCAAATTGTGAAAAGATGAACAAAGAAAAAGAAAGTGGAGCGAGAAAAGACAGGAAACAGATCTCCCCGGCAACCGTTTAATTTTACATTCGGGCGTCACGGCAGCCAAACTCAACACCGTCCGCAGACCACAATGGACAATGGCTCAGACCCAACACCGCAACACACACCCAACACTGCCATACACACCCAACACTGCAATATAGACCCAACACTGCAATACAGACCCAACACTGCAACACTGCAACACACACCCAACACTGCAACACTGCAGCACACACCCAACACTGTAATATAGACCCAACACTGCAGCACAGACCCAACACCGCAACACAAGTGGAGCCCAGTGGCTTTCAACGTCAGGAAATCCAATGATGTTCAACTGCTGTGATACAGTCACCAATCTCCAGTCGTTCATACACAGAATGACTGGTTTTGCCGTGAATATCTGTAGTTAATGGAGCTGAGTCGTTACGCACAATAAGAACATCATCATCTTTATTTTCTACTGCGACTAATAATACTAACACCAATAAACATGTCGACAAACTGATAATCACAGAAATAAGCTCCAGTTAAGAAAATACACAGAGATGTCATGTGTCTTGTTATGGTTTAAACAAAGCATACATTTAAGCAAGCTTTACATTTATACACAAGTCTAAGATCTTATTTTACCCACATAGCAATATCCATAAAACCTAAGACGTATATACTGTACGTGAGGAAGTATATTAAAAAAATGTTGTATTTGCAACTAACATGATTTGACCTGTATTACTCAGTGTACAAAGCAGTGTTATTCTGCATGGCCTTCTGGGTAACTATGGTGGAGGTTCCAGGACCCACTTAAGGAGCAAATACTTCTGTGATCCACCCCTTATTTAAAATGTAGACTAACATATGAAGAGTTCATACGCAAAAACCGAAACCAAACAAGCCGTGATTGAGATTGCAGTGCCGTCTTTGCGATTTTCCTAATCGTTTTGTTGCCAAACTCGATATATCTCACGCTTTATGCACAGTTATCACAAAGACGGCACTGTAATCTCAATCATGGCTTGTTTGGTTTCGTTTTGGCAGGAATGGTGTTTAACGGTTTTTGTGTATGAACTTCATATATTCCATTGTGGAATGAACACTTTTCAAACATGTACAGTGGATGTAATTAGTGCAGTGTTTCTTTTCTTCATATTTGCCTTGCGACCAACCTCAAACCCTCTCTCAACCCACCAGTGGGGCCCACGGCACTAAGGCAGGCCTGTGGCCTGTGGTGTCTCGTCTTAGTGGCACAGATACACACACCTGGGGTCCGTATGTGTAAAGCGTCTCAGGTTTCCCCTGTCCGTATCCTGACCTTATCCACTATGAGCTAAAATGCAACATGGAAGGGGGACCTTGGGTGGTGTAACGGTCAAAGCATTTGCCTGAAATGCAAGTTGGCCACTGCAGCTGCAGTTCAAAACCCGGCTGCGCCAGTCCGGCTCTGGCCGAGAGCCATGTTCGGGGGTGGCGATTGGCTGACCGCCCGGAGGGAGGGAGGGAGGGTGAGCTGGCACAAGCTCGCTGAGAAGCCGAAAGGCGTCACTGTATGAGAAAATCTGTCTTGCCTCCGAGGATGAGCAGCAGGCTCGTGGGGGAGGGTCGATTGAAAGGAATAGAGGGTGTAATTAACTACCAAATTGGGACAAAAACAGGAAAAAATCGGAAACAAAAAAAAAAAACGGAACACTGATTCTAGATCAGCACTCCTACTTTTAAATGCTTTATGTATACATACGGGCCCTGGTGTTTACAGAACGGGAAACTGATGGGAAGAAGAGGTTTGGCAGAGCCTGGTAGCTGCTCGTAAAATCAAATGGGAGAAAATAACGAAGGTGTTATATTTAGAGTATTGATAGTTTAAAAAGAGTGTGACTGGAATATAAAGTTAAACATTAAATGTTAAAAGTCATTTGCTGCGGCTGTCTGAAGAGTTAGCTGTTGGAAGATGTACCGATTGATGACTAAACTGTCTAACTATGATTTTTTATGCAGATGTTCACCCAGATAAAAACATCCTACAGGACAGGAAATATTTTGTTTATCAAATATCCTGGTTCATACAGGCCTTATGGGCAAATTAGGTTCAGTTTCAATTGATACGAAACACTGGACACTTTACACATATGGAATATTTGAAAATGCTTTAGATATAAACTGTATACAGCTTCTTCTTTTTTTTACACAAACCATCTCTTACACACCAGAAATACAAAGATATATATATATATGTTGTTACATATATGTATTTATATATTTGCTGCTTGGAAAAATGTGCGAAATGAACACCTTATATTTATTTGTTCAGACATAAATTGAATCACACCTGGTTCAGTTTCAATTGATACCCCTTATTTTTGTCTGAAAAATGCTTTTTCATTCTAATTTCATTACAGCACATTTTCAATAACATTTTCACAATACAAAGTCCAGGTGCAAGGTATAACTAAAATCTATTTCCCTCCAGCTGTATTTAATGTACGATCCTTCAAATATATCACTAAACTGTATTTCTGTGTACAGTTTTCAGGACGCATGCATTGAGTTAGCCTCCCAGCCCACAGTTTACAATATCATTTCCAGGCGGATTACAATATTATTTATATTTATTAACGCTTAATGTGGCAATTTTTCTTATTTATCTGTCAACTCTGGCAAAAAAGCATAAATCAAAAATATAGCAATGTAGACACTAACAAGATATAATTATCATAGGGTATGTCCTTGTTACAAATAAATATAATTACGGAGCAGAATATTGCCTGTATTAGGTCAAACTTTGCATAATAGTGCCTTATGACTTTTAAACAATCTAAAAACACATTTTCCCCCATCTCGACAATATGACGTTTAAAACAAGGTGGTTTTGTGGAAGATTTGTCAGCTCCAAAGCTGATCGTGTTAATCTGTCCTCCATGGCCGTATCAAGGTTTGGAGAACACCCTCTCCATTTGGAGTGTCCACAGATATTGCAATGTTCTACGGATACTCACACTTATACAGCATGCGTACATGACCAAACAACTGTAATGCTCACTGAGTTTATAGCAAATAGCAGTATGCAGATGATATGCTTTCATATGCAATGCAATTGAGAAAAACCACGACAACAATTCCAAGTTTTTGCATTTGTACGGCCCTTGCATTTCCATTTATTTGATTTGATACCATTGTCATTTAGCCAAGTTTTGATCACATTGTTACACACATTCAGCACATTGTAGTGGATAATATTATTACTGTTGGTAGTAGTATTATCATTATTGATATTATTATCAATGACAATAATAATACTCTAATAATGCTTTGATCGAATATCACATATGGATCAATGTTCTAAATGATGTGCTTTTAATAATTCCTCCACATTTCCTTGGGTTCCCTTTCTGTGTTTTACAGCATGTGTGCAACAGCGTGGCATTCGATACATAAAATACAAAAGTAAACCTGGAGTAAATAAAATGATGATGATAATACGTTTTGCTGTGGTTATCTGGAGTTTATGGTTCTGAGTCACTATGCACAGTAAGAACATCATCATCTTTATTTTCCACTGCGACTAATAATACCATCACCAATAAACATGTCGACAAACTGATAATCACTGAAATAACTTCCAGTGAAAGAAAAGTACACAAAGACGTTATGTGTCTTGTTATGGTTTCATTAAAGGCAACATTTTCCCAGACTGAATTATGAGCTGCATAAATATATAATATTACATGGCTTCTGAAATATGAAGGAGATGTATTGGCTCAGCATTAGTTTCCTCCTCCATGAGTCTGAAGGGCATCTCATGCTATTAACCTTTCGACTGAGGAGAATTTGTTCAGTGTGTGATAGAAATGTTTCTCATGGTAGTTTGTAGTTAGGGCTTGCTTAATTAGCTGGACGGTTTATGTGATCGCCTTCATCGCTGGCTCTTAAAAGAATCTATTGAAAGCACATGCTCATGTTTTAAAGGTTAAACTCTTGTTTGAAGACATGCCACGGAAATCTTAACAAAAAATGTCCAAGAATAACAGTGTTTATGGCCCTCGCTCTTGACGCTCTCGAGCCATGGTATGGAAAACACTTTTTTTTTGGTTGTGTCTCTTAGCTTTGACCATTATGTCATTTTTTTGTACTGTCAGTCTGTACAGAATTAAATGTGCAAGATCAGCGCACGTTCATGTTTGTGCCATGTTTTATGAATGGTAAAATCAAAGGAAAAAACTTACAAATCTCTTTTTCAGATGGCATAGTCATACAATACAAAACGCACGGCATAAACTATTGATATTTCCAAAGAGCACTTTTTTTTTTTTTAAAGATACATGACTTGAATAAAAAAAACACAAAGAATTGAATCAGATGATATCGTTACTGAAAATAACTCAGGAATATACGTGCAGAATTTGTGTCATTTTGGGGTTGATGCGTTGCTTTGGAATATCCCAGCCATGAGAATCAACGTGCAATTGTGATGATTGACCACCAGGAGGCGGTGTTGTATAACAAAAAGAAATGACAGCGATGGTTCAATCATTGTGCTACTCCAGACAGTGTTCTCAGACTTCTATATTGTAAACAGAACGCTGGATACAAAATAGTCCAAATAATTGTCCATTTTAAACTGAAGAAGGTATGGTGTGGACCTTTACATGACTTCTGTGCCATTTTGATTTCAATGGTATAATTATTATTATTTTCTTTTAATGTGATGTCCTTCACACCAGATGGATAATGATTAATTGCTTTTAAGCGTAACACAATTTAATCCGTCATATAAAGTTTTTAAAGATTCCATCTAAACTATAATTAACCAGACTGCACACACACACACACACACACACACACACACACACACACACACACAGTCAAAATTCCCCAGGATTTCTACCACACATTCTGTGACTTAAATAATAGTTAAAATATGTATTGCAATTCTCATTTGCACCTTTTGCCAATATGGATTATTGTGATATTACATACAATAATCCATATGCATGATGAACAGAACCATGAATACTGATGTGAAAGGGTGAGCACCACATATTAGATTATATATCGTTATTGTGCACAGGCTCTTTAGTTACAGATATATTTTATATTTAAAACCTGATTAAGATAAATTTCAGTTACTAGGCCTACATTTGCTATATTTAAAATAAATACAAAATCCTGTGTTTTTTTCTATTATAATGTATAATGTACCCTTTAACTTGCTTTTAAAAACATCTGAATACAGCATTACAGTTTTTTTTGATTGCCAAGACACATTTCTTGAAATGATGCTCCATTTCCCAAAACTAAACACAAATGCATAACTGCACACTCATCTTCACAAACTTCAAACTTCCATGTCAAAACCAAACTCTCCACTCAAAACCATGTAATCTTACATTTAAACCAAACTTTGCCTTCAGACATCACACAAAAGCCATCAAATACACATACACTACAAAATAGCCATTACACACTGGTGAGATCAATTCAACTGATCCATAAAGAATGTAGAATACAGTCAAATAATTTCCATGTATTTACCAATATAAAACAATGTACATAAAGAAAGAAATCACATTTATTCTGCCTCAGCATCCCGTCTCTGGTTTGGGTCAGGCCAGAGATTCTCATCAACATCACATGCAATATTAGCCCTAGCCAGGCAGCGGGGGGGAAATCCCATTGCATGCCTTATCCACCCCTGGCAAGTCTGAACCGTAATATCTAAACAAGCCTCCTCCATGGCCTGAAGGAGGTGAACACGGATGTAGGGGTCTCGGTCATAGACCTTCCACTGCCATGCTGAAAAAACCTCCTCTTCCTTGCCCTTGCCCTTCCTCTTCCTCTTCCACATCCACCTCCACCTCCTCTCCTGTGTCCTCTTCCTCTACCTTCAGGTCTTTGTGGATCCATTGTTCCAAAACAAGTGAACTGACCCATGGCCCTTTTATCTATCTATCCATCCTGAGGTTTTGATTGGTGTGTGAACAATTTTGACTCTTAGTGTTTCCTCCTGGGGAATTGTGTGTTAATTGGGTTCAAGTTGTGATCACTTGAGTTAATGATATTGAATGCCAGTGCTTTCTAAATGAGCACATGGTGCAGCCAGTGATATATGAATGGATTTGTGTGTAGAGTTTTTCACAAAACGTTCAACAAATCTGAAACGTGAAAACAGGGGAATAGTGTTTATAATTTTGGGAAATGGGTCTGTCTTTTGGTAGATGGTGTCATGGTTACTCACTCAAGCGGTTTGGAAAAACTGTAATGCACGGTTTGGAAGCAAAAAAAGTGATCTTTTTGTATGCTGCCAGAGACCATCCTCAACATTGCTTCAGAAAGTTCTGCTTTCATTCATTCATTCATTACCTAACCCACTTATTCCTGGTCAGGGTTGCGGGGGGGGTGGTGGGGCTGGAGCGTATCCCAGCATGCATTGGGCAAGAGGCAGGAATACACCCTGGACAGGTCGCCAATCCATCGCAGGGCACATACACCATTCACTCACACACTCATACTTATAGGGCAATTTAGACTCTCCAATTAGCCTAACGTGCATGTCTTTGGACTGTGGGAGGAAACTGGAGTAGGCCTACACCCACACGGACAACATGCAAACTCCACACAGAAAGGCCCCCGGCCAGGATTTGAACCCGGGACCTTCTTGCTGTGCGGCGACAGTGCTATCCACTGCACCACCGTGCCGCCCTGGGCTGTTATTTAAAAGGGGGAAATGTAAACAAGACATTCTTTAGCTCCAGAGTACGTTAAAGTGACTAGTCTAGATGTGAGGCTTGAACAATTTGCATTATTACAGAGTGTGCGTCTCTGGCTTAACGTCATAAATATTCATTATGGTGAGTGTCCACAAAATTGAATTTTTTCCCCCACCTCCCCATAGAACGGAACAAAAAAGTCATTTTAAAAGGAGTCCACTATGCTGATGTTGTGATGAAACTATTTTTCTCTCTGGCAAATCTGCTTATTGTATTAAGCGAATACTTCAATGTTACGTAGTGGCGAAATAATTAAAATTTCAAAGAAAAAAGAATCGCTGTACTTATAGCCATAAAGATAACGGTTGATTTATATCACTCTGTGTTTCTGGGTCCACTCTCACATCATCAAATCCATTTCTAATTTTATGGATTTTGTTCAGGGCTGTATCAAGAATGACCCTTCGCTTTTGACATATAATGTTCTTAATATCCAGATTAAATTTTCTTTAATCTGTTCTACAACATGTGAAATGATTTCTGCAATCAAGCGCAGTGTCCTGATACGTCGTTGATTGCAGCTAAGTTTCTAAACGCTGAGCCAGGCGGATGCACTACTTTCACGACGAACACGCAATTAGAGAGGGAAGCGCAAGAACGGCTGCGGAGGTGGCGTTATATGGACATAGCGGTTAATGAAAATGTGAGATTAAACGCCGGCCGCATTAGAGGGGATTAAAAGCGAGCATGCTGAGACAAAAGATTTGAAAGACTCTCAAAACGCAGCGCACGAATGCATTGTGCAGGTACCATTTGCACGACATCAAAATAAAGTCAAATATACGCTTGATAAAGTTTAATCACAAAGGCTTCGGCTTTTTTTTATACGTGTTTAAAGGGTAAAAGATTTTACAGTTATTTATTTTGAATTTAAGCCGAAAGCTGTGCTTTGAAAGTGAAAGTGTTGTTGGAATGGACTGACACGTGGTCTAACTGTAAAAACCTCACACTGCCACCTCAAACTGGATTGAGAGAGAGAGAATGTGATCCCCTCGTCGTCTTAAAACCCCAGTAATATTTCCAACAAATAAACCGCCTTCTTCTGTGTCAATGTAGTGAATGTGTGTACTTATGTATGTACAGTAAGACTCCGCTTTATTCACACCCTTGATAAAGATGAACAAAACAGATCATATAAAATAAACTATATAAGTAATGAGGAATATTTTATGCTCAAATAATTCAGAAAATTCTAAACCTACAATGCAATTGTTCCGAAATTGTTTTATTAATAATATTATTTTTATAGAAAACATTTGGATCACAATTATTCACACTCCTAACTATTCTTTTCAATTTAATCCAACAAAAACAAATCTTCATAAATATACAACTTATTTGAAATTCATTGGAAGGTTATGCAGTGGCCTACAGTGGTATCCTGTTTTCCTAGGGTATAGAAAGGAGGAAACACGTTTGAAATACTGTGGTCAGCCATCATCATGGTGAAAGGCAAAGAACTCCCTGAAAGCATCAGACAAAAGGTTATTGACCTCTACAGATCAGGAGATGGCTACCAAAAAATCTCTAAAATGTTAAACATAACGCTTTCCACTGTTGTGTCAATTATTAGGAAGTTTAAGGCCAGTGGAACAGTGGCTAGCCTGCCAGGTAGAGGACACAAGTCTACCTTGCCCCCATGTGTAGTGAGAGGGATGGTTCGAGGGGCAAAAAGGGGCATAGTTCAAGATCTCCAAAACAACCTGGCATCTTGGGGTACAACGTGTCTAAAGCTACCATTCGATGATGCCTACATGACAATGGCCTTTATGGCAGAGTTGCAAGAAGGAAGCCTCTTTTGAAGACAATTGACTGAAAAAGGTGTCAAACTACATCTGAACTAAAATTGGAACCGTGTCTTATTGTCAAATGTAAAAAAAATACGCTTTTTGGACATGCACATAAGTGCTATGTTTGGCATCCAAAGACTGCAAGTAATGTTGAAAAGCACCTCATGCCTACAGTGAAACATGGTGGGGGATCTTTAATGCTTTGGGGTTGTTTTGCCTGCAAAGGCCCTGGGGCCCTTATTAAAATAGATGAAACCTTGAACTCCAGCATGTACCAAGACATTTTGTCCAAAATATGGACATTTAGTCCAAAATTTGGACATTTTGTCCAAAACCTTGTTCCCTCTACCAGGAAGCTACACTTTGGCTTTGGACCGTCCAATAAGACAATGATCCCAAACACCCAGAGCAACTAAGAAATGGCTGACAGAGCACAAGATCAATGTCCTAACATGGCCATCTCAGTCTCCAGACCTGAATCCAATTGAACATTTGTGGTTTGAACTAAGCAAAGCAGTCCACAAACGTAGATTTTTCTGGGATAAATAAATAAAATTGTGAACCGTTTGATTGTGCCAATACCGTGCCAATGCATTATTATTAAAGGATATAATTTTGTGAATTTTGTGAGCATAAAATAAAGCTCATTACTTATATAATCTATTTTATATGATCTCTTTTGTTCATCTTTATCAAGGGTGTGAATAAGAACGGAGTCTACGGTATGTGTATGTAATATATGTGTGTCTGTGTGTGTGTGTGTGTATGTGTGTGTGTATGTATATATATATATAATATATTATGCACATTATAGTTGTGTGAAACATCCCCACATCCCATTTTAGTGTACCAGAGCCATGGGGCAATGGTCAGGATTTTATTATATGTATACATTAAATATTTCACAGTAACACACTACAGAAGGGCAGGTAACAAATAGCTGGACCTGCCATGAACAATGGGCCTTCACATATTCAACACTGAAGCATTTGAGAAAGGCGAATATTTAAGCTAAAATCTTCACCAGGTATTGAGTGTCGTTGATAATCAGCAGTGGGATTACATTGAAAAGCTCGCTGGAGAGCCAGGCTTTTGCTTTTTAAGTACGCGCTTAAAGTAGTCACCTGCACACGCAGGATGGTCGTTTCAGAGTGAAAAAAACGAAGGGAAAAAAATGCAGAACAGGACCAAATCTTTTCCGAGCACCCTGACGTTGTACACAGCAAATTGAAACTGAAGATTGCTTTCCCATAGACTTTATCTTAAAGCAGTAAAACAAGTAGCTGTGACTACAACTGCAGGTATTGATTTTGTAATTTCAGCAAATTAAGAACAAGACAGGAAACCTATTAAACCTTTCAGTGATTGCCATTGGTACTTTTTGGTGATGCAGGGGTTGACATTTAAATTAGACCCCTTGCCCTTGTTAGGGATGAGACTGGTTTTCAAACAGTATGTTTCTAATTATGCAAGGGAACTAAAGATTTTATATATATATATATATATGCTTATATTGAAATAGAACAGCGTAATTTATCATACACAATATATATTGCTGCAATGAAATTGAATAAATTACTCATTTTTTTGCCTGCTTCAAAATCTAGTAATAAAGGAACGTAGGCCAGCTGCACAGCAATATTATCCGTCGCAATATTAAGAGTAATGATAAAATAAAAATCTCTATAACAAGGATCGGTAGGTTATTACATTTTTGTAATATGAGGCTATATAGCTACAGATGTTGTGTGATTTCATTAGGGCACGAAATGTGAGATATTTTAAGATTGTTCTTGGTAATTCAACCAAAGGATGCAAACAGGGGGAAACTTTCCCTCAAAATGCATAAATATATTAAGAATGTGTAATTATGCATAGAAATTATCTGGAGCCATATCAGCGAGAAGAAATTGTTTGTTGGCGACGTTATATATATTTGACATCTGATACCAAGCATCAGTGGAATATGAATTTTAATATGTGGAATGCACATGGCTGGTGACATGCCTTAATCTTTTTTAATATAATGTTTTCAAAAAGAATGAGAATGGCATTTTTTTTTTGCCATTGATCATTATTCTTATAACTAGATCTGCATTGACAATTCATTTCCTGTCATCTGATACATAGTGAATGAAATTAATGATTTGTCTGCACTGAGGAATATTTGTACTTGAGAAAAAAACAGAGTGTGGGGGTTTGGAGGGGTGGGGGTGGTGGTGGACGATGTATGACTCCTCCTCAATGGTGACAGTTTTGATCTTGTGCCACACAATGAATTTTAAATAGGAGCCTAGGGCCTCAGCCAAAAATCTCACTAATACAAAAGGTGTGAGAGGGGTTTGCAATTCACCAAGGGGTATTATGGAACCTAATTAGCGGAAGTGCAAATGAATTTTTATTTCGTGCATTAAAGGTGTCATTTTGAGGAGCGGGCTTGCTCTCTCAATGCACTGACAGTGTCAGAGTGTCTGTGGAGTGTGTGGGAAAATCACAAGCTAATTCATTGATTGCCCCTTGGAAATTACGGCTGCTAATTGTTAGGTAATTAACATGGAGCTGCAATTAGGCTGGCCTTAGGGGGCGATTAATGTTTCAATATGTCATATTAGCTGAGAATGGCTTCCAGAAGCTGGTCTCCTACGCAGGATTTGGAGACAGATGGCGCATTGTCAACAGCAGAAATGTTTTGTTTTCCTGGAGTTTGAAAAGTGCTGAGGGAGTTGTCTTTCTTGTACAAGCATCGTTTATTAAATGCAAATACGTTGTAATTAGCTACAACATGACATACTGAATGGAGGCGTCAAGTCATTCTGAGAAGATTGTGTTAAAAAGCCCCTTCATTTATAGACTTAAGGTTTTTTGCATGAAGGTTTGTTTAATAATTCAGTATGAATATCAACTTAAACATTTGATGTGTGATCACAACCTCCGAAGAAATATCTAACACAAAAACTGCAGTTTATTTATCGTAGTTTGGTCTATTCTCTGGGCCTTAGGCCTGGCTTTTATAGAGAACTTTCACATTGTTTACCATTTTAATGCCAAAACATTAAAAACATTCACATTTTATTAAGATCTGACCTTACGGAGGTCTTACATTCTTAAATATAAATAAACTCATGTTTGAAAAGAAATCGAACGGAAACTGTAAATTAGCCTTTTTAAAATATATTTTCTTTTATTTGTCATTCTCTTTTACTGCTGTTTTCCTTTGTTCTCGTAAATGTCAGTGATGAGTGAAAGCAGTTAAGTAGTCGCAGTCTCTTTGTAGTCTCTCATTTCCTTTTTTTTTCCAGCTATGGAACTTGCCAATATATTTATGAAACCCGTCTGTGTTGTGTGTTTCTAGCACAGCTTCAATCTGACATTGATCGGACAGGCAGGGAGCTAGCTGTGGCTGTATCCCTAACATTAACACCTCCTGCTAATCGACTTGACAGAATTTTGACCTGACCTAGAAAATCTGATAGCTTCCCCTTGATTGACAAAGCGACCATCTTTTAGGGTCACATGGACTCAAGAGTGTCTGTGGCTGGTACAAATGAAAATGGAATAAATTAACATTAGATTTCTTTTCATATATATATCTACATATATAAACGTACAGACACGTATACAGATATATATATATATATATATTTGCAGTTAGTCACAGATTATTAAAAGGTACTTACCCAAATAATGGTAATGTATAATACCAACTGCCAAACACTTTTGAGTCAGTGTTGAAAAGATCTTACTACTGTGTTTTAAACTGAATCTGTTTGATTTCGGCTTGAAGTGAACAGTGTAGAAACGATCTGTGGTGCAGAACGGGTGCTGCTTATGCCAGTGCACATCTACACTAAAGGTTTCTCTATCAAATTCAGTACATAGTGTTTCTGACCACGTTCCTTTTAACAACCACGTATGATTAATAAACACCCTCTTCCTTCGCATCCTCAAGACGAGACCAACTAGTGCCTCTCTCTCTGCCTGTCGTCGCATCGCCTTCGCCCGTCTGCAATTACTTCAGATGCTGAAGATGTCAACAGGCCAGTGGTACAAAAGATTAATGATAAAGCAAAGATGCTCACTGTCCAAGAGAGAGAGAGTGCACTCGTGGGCATGCGTCAGGGATCGGCTGTGAGTGCCGGTCAATGGCGGGCCAGTGCCGGACTAAATCACTTCTTTAACAATGTCTTGTTGTTTTGTGTCTCGGTTGTTCCCCTGTGGCAGTTTTTAAATGTCGAGGTCATCACATTCAGATGAGTTAAACAAATGTTCAGAAATTAGTAATTCCACCTAAAAACACCAAAAATACAACAACAACAAAAAATAAACAAACCTCTGACCACATCAGTATTGAACTCATCTGCCTAATAAAGAAAACAATCATTTGAGAACACAACTGTAAATGCTCTTTAATAAAATGTTTAAAGATGTTTGTTTAATGATCCCAATACTTTTCCATAGCAAAATGTTACATTTCTTGAGACATTTCGTGTTCTTTACAACAATTCATTCAAAAGACACAATATCGCACTTAAACAGCTCACTCGGGGAGAACATTTGTACGTACATTTGCCAGTGACAGTGATGATCTTCTTCTCAGTCCCGAACAACTGATGATAGTAATGGGAATCATCCCGAGCTATTTGCTGCAGTGTGCTGTTTAATTGGACGTTCATAGCCGTCATCATCCGAGGTGGAGCGTGATGGAGCTGAGCAGTGGCATGGCATGGAGGAGGGTACGATTCGTTGGGCCCAACCTTGAAGTGGCGACTGAGACAGTTGCATGGTCTTGAATAACCTACGCCCTAAATTTGGTCTTGATCGCCTATTTGTAGATACAAATTTAAATTATGGCCATCTATGAAACGCTAATGTTTTCGTTTAGGCTGATGCATTGGAGAATTATACCGAGTTTGGTCAAAGCCTACACATTGCTGTTTGTTTGTGCTCATTAACACAGGCCAGAATGCTCTTCAGATGACGTAATCTTTAATAAAGAGACAAGGGGCTCCTGCCCACATATTCAGAGCTGTACAATAAGGCCAGGGTAAGTGGTGTGCTCTCCCCTCTTGTGAGGTGTGCAATTAATGTCAGCTGGCAGCACCACGCTGTGGTCATTTTGTCAGAAGAGACGTGTCGTTATCTTGATTTGGCCAGAATAACTGCAAGATGAACCCTAAGCTTTCAGGTTCGTTTGTAAAAAAAAAATATATATATATATATATATATATATATAAACAGTGAAAACTGTACTGCGAATTTGTTTCTCACGAGAAAAGTGCATAATTACAACAATTTCACTGTGTATCATATTTATAACAAAAATAAATTGTGATGGGCAGATGCTTCCTGTACAATCAGTGGCAATGTCCTGGGGATGCCTGCCAGTCAAAGGGCTGTTTAAGTAACAGAAGACAGCGATACAGGCGGGAAGCACATTTTTGGAAGGGCATACAGTGGTGATTTAAGAAACTGACCGGCGTTTCAATGCTGCTCTTCATATTTCTTATTATTAAATATACAAACACACTGCGTTTATAACTAATTATACTTTCAAACATTAACAGTGTGAGGGAAGAAAAATAATAGAAGATATTCTATTTACTTAAACTGTATCTGGTGAGCTCAATGTTCAATGAGTCTTCTACTGCACCTCCAATCTCATTTGTCATGACCCAGGATTCAGACCCTCAGATCAGGTATTCATATATTGTATAAATTCATTTTATTCAGGGCCCAAACATATAGTTAAGCAATTTAGCATAATCTTCTGTAGAGGTCATGGTCTAAAGAATATACAAATATGTGGAGACTTAAGGCATAACGTATTGTGTGTGTTGTTGAAGTCTTTGGGTTTTCCTTAAATAAACCCCAATCTCATCAAATTAGACTCGCCAGAACAGATGGGAGCTCTGTGGAATTGGGTTATTTTCTGTCATCTAAATATTTCAAATTCCTTGTTGCTATTTTTTGAAATGATTGCGCAATTTTGCATACTGGAAAAAGATGATTATTTCCTCCTCTGAAAATTTGAAAGGGTTGAGTAATTAAAACGTACCGGAGATTAAAAGGAACACTTCCCCTCGATGTCAAAAAGATTTCCATAAGGGTCACAACAATCACAACTTACATTTTAATCAGGGGAAAATGCGAAATATGAATTACGGATTTAATATAAAGTTGGGCTTCATAATGATTTCTGAGTCTTATACTGCTTTGGCACTCTAAGAAGCTTATAAACACAACAACGTTCACTGCAGGTTACAAAACCAAAGGGCTGCAGTTTAGTTTACATCCTGGATTATGGTGACCACTTTCATCGAAGTTCATAAATGCCTCTATTTCATGAACACTAAAGTCACTATGAGATCTAAGGACTTAGCGAGGTGTCTGTGTAATTGTTCCATTCACATTGAGTTCTTCAGAGGCTGTTTTATTCAGCAGTACTGTGTTTGTGTTTGTGTTGGGGTGGGTGGGGTGTCTACAACTCGGTAAATTACCTTTTTACCATGGTGTAGTATTAATTCATACTCAACCAATCTTGGCTCCACACTATTCTCCCACTGTGTCCGTTTATAATCTTTAAAAAAAATAAAAATAATAATAATTGTTTCAGATTTGTCTGTTTTTCCCCCAATTTAGTGGCCAATTATACCCTCTTTTATTTTGATTTACCCTCCCCACACAAACTCGCTGCCCGTCTCTACAGGGCAAACTCGGTTTATAATCGTAAAGGGCATAAAAAACGGGATCGGCCATTGTGGGTTTTTTTGTTCGTTTTTCTTTTGGTCCGCTGTTGTTGTTGTTGTTGTTTGTTGTCCCGGCTTGTTTTGGTCTCAGAATCTCAGAGTCTCCCCCCCACTGCTGTCTTAGCTGCCAAACCCCCATCCACCGGAGGCCCAGCGGGGAACCTGAAGCCCGAGAACGACAAAACGGGGTCAATAATCTACCTGAGCAGCCTCACAAAGGGACAAGTAGGTGAAGCATCTAACTTAAATTATTACGATAAGCGTTCATGCGATGCTGATGTGTGTCAGAGAGGGAAGGAAAACAGAAAAGTCCCCATTCCTCCCCCCTGTTTGTTCCATACGCTGTGGATATGAAGATGCTTCTGTTTAAATGAGACACTCCAACAACGTGAAGACGCCACTAAAGCTCCACTGTTTTAGTGAGCAGTAGCATTTTCCCTTCTTTGTGCCATTACTCATGAAATGATCCAGGTATGTATAGTTAGTCCTGTAGCCTATAGAGTATGTTAAAAATTATTATTTGGAGTGGAAATGTGGCTACATTTTATACAGTTGGGGTACAGTTAACAGGTCGTCTATAATTATATTAAACATGATTTAGCAATTTTGTATGGGCCTAACACACTTTTGGAGTGCTAATATATTCGTTCATGTGCTCATATTGTGCTCATGAACAACCACGGTTGTTTTTACCTTGCATAACATTGAAATAAAATCAAATCAGGCACATATCTGTGACGTAACCCAGTGCTGAAAAGTGTCACACATCCAGAAATGGCATTTGATAGGGAGAGAATGCACAACCCCCAATGCACAATCTCCAACTACCCCCCCCCCCCCCCAAAAAAAAGAATATAAATAAAAACCAGCTCCAGAGGTCAGCTAGTAGCAAAATCAGAGGCATCAATAGACTAACATGTAGAAATATAATTCACGGTATCAACTGTATTTATGTGTAAGTAAATCTATGAGTCTGGATGAGAGCCTTTTACCAACACTGGCCCTATAATCAGGCAATGGCAGGGCAATGATCCCCCAATGCGCTGCTCTGGATGCAACGGATCAATCGATTCTCCAGCCTTTGACAGAAAACCAAGGCGTAAATTTCCCTCAAAATAAATAGCCACGATAATAGATTCACTTCGGTATCTTCCATCGCCGACAAAAAAAGAGCTATAATATTAATATCGATGAATCGGTCTTACTCTTCCGACAGTTTGTTCTACTCAAATTCGGCAATGATATATCATTATCACAACTGTTGGAGGAAATCCATGGGATCAATACCTTCGCAGGGTAACTGGGATTTGGACCGCTTCCACGCTGAGCTTGCTTGTCGTACCACAAGTCGAGCACGTTGAGCCACAGGCAAAACCGCGGCCCGACGTGCAGCTGTCGTTCCCTGTTACTCCTCACGCGATGGAGGGAAAGCAGGCAAGCCGATCGTTTTGTGGAATCGTTCTTGGGTTTGCAAGTTCCAGTTTTTCACTTTCTATTGATTGCAGGCACACACACGCAGTTGCGGAACGTAAATGCTGCAGTTGTAGTTTTAGGTCATTGGAATATGCAATTTGTCTACAGGCCTACACTATACACTTTCAATTTAATATTAGCCTCACTCTGTGGCTCTTTCATATGCAACTAGGCACATGTTCGGATTGAACAGAAAGGTTGTCAGTTGAAATCTTACAGCACTAAGAATTTTAGGGCAATCAGATACCAAGATAGGGAAATGTAGTATGAGGAATTATAGTTGTGTTTTAATTCTTTTAAAAAAGATCTAATTACACAATATTAAGGCTTAGTAACATTGTTTTCATTCCTTCTGTAATGCCTTATCTGAAATCAGAGAAAACCAATTTTTCATGAAATGAATGATACAATACGCATATATATATATATAGTGTACATACATACACACATACACATATATATAGGTATATTTGTGTATGTTTGTGGGTGCTTATATATATGTGTGTATATGTATATGTATATATACATATGTGTCTGGCGTCTTATTATATATTTATAATTTAAATTCTATATTTTTTGCTTTGGTCAGTGTTTGCCAAATGCTGGTCACTTCGGAGGTAATTACTGTCTAATAAACAGGTCAGAAGCGGGTTCGGGCACAGCTGCTGCTGTTTGTGGCGAGGCAGACACTTCAGCGGCTAAGCTTCAAGTATTGATTGGCTAGTCTGTGACATCCCCTAAGCTATGTCACCCAAGTGAAAGAGGACTCCAAATTGAGCAATAATAAAGTGTTGGAAGTTGTAGCCGCTGTGCCTCCTGGGACTTGTCCGTGCGGAGGGAAGGAGGACGACCCAACCCCTCCTCCTCCTTGACCATCAATTCTGCCCCGGAGGCTCGATACGGCGCTAAATTAGCCGAAGGGAGAGAGGGGAAAGACGGCTGGACATCTGCTATGGACCCGTGACACACTTTCTCACCCACTCTCATTTAAATACTGCTGTGAAATAGCCAGCGACTCGAGGAACACAATACCAAGATGTACCGTTTGAGAAGAGGAAGATGCAGCGTTGTCTCTCAAAAACAAAATGGCGGATCTATACGTGTGGAAATGAGACAAACAAGGCCCCCACATCACACCACATCCACCCACTTTAAAAATGCGTTAAAGAAATAAGGAAAAATGGGTTGACGTGTAAAAATTACAATGTCAAAATTGTTACAACAGCTCACAAAAAAATGCTGTTGAATATTTTTGGAATTTACTTAAAAATGGTTAAAAAACACAGCAAGAATCATTGTGAAATACAGAACTGAGAGAGCAACATGGCTTATATGCCTTAGCCAAATGTGGCAGAAAAACAATGCACCATTACTCTCAGATAAGACCGAACCTATACATTTTCACCTCAGTATGTGTCAGGTGTGCAAACTGCATGCGTACAGTGCATAGCCCTTTCTACAATAATGATGCAGTTTTGATTGAATTGGAATAATCATACATAAATGTCATGCATGTCATACAATATACCAACCAATACATTTATGGAATATCAGTTAGAAACCAAAAAAATATGAACCATAACCATTTAAAACATGCGGGGAGATGTGCACACGTAGGATATAATACACCTTTAAAAAACACCCTTTATATTAATGTCAGCAGAATTACATCAGCTGGCACACTTGCAAATAAATATATGAATACTAGGGCAAGCAGAACTGCGTTCAGTTGCACAGCGATGCTTCCTAGTGCTCTGCGGTCGGTCAAAACGCTGCGAATTTAAATGCTCTCAGTTCCATCCACCGTGACTAAAACTGCCAGTAATTGTTAGCCGTTTCGTGTTGACTCTCGTTCTTTTCTGATTGCACTGTCCTCGCCGTTCATGGGCCAGCGGTCACAGAGAGGCCCAGCCCGCCCGCTCTTTATATCAAAGCGCAACAAGCATGGAAGTTGTTGGTGTTAGAGCGCGGAAGAAAACCCAGCCACCATAAATATTTAATCCATAAAGACTTGTTTTCTGTCTTTCATTGGATTACATACTCATTCCTGGACCTGAAAAAAAGATTAACGTAACTGTACTGTATGTTAAAAGCGCTGTTTTGTCTTTTCTGGATCATTTTTTGAAATAAAAAAATAATAAAAATAATAAAAAGTAGACCGGTTGAAGGTGGTGAGCCAGAGAAGATGGGTGTGCTTTACATTAAAGGAAATGGAAATCACAGCAAAGGATTATGGGATTTGAATGAACGCTTTGGTGAACAGTGTTTCTTGGCTGTGGCAAACTTGATACATAATAAAATCACATTATTTGATAGGCTAATGTCTTTATCTGTAGAGCAGTGAGATGCTTTTATTAAGATTCAGCGTCCTCAGTTTAATTAATAACCAGAGAAATAGCAGCTTGGATTTAGCGAGATGATAGCTCAGTTTCTGCTCATTGATTTTGCATTATTGCTAAAGACATACCATGGTCTTACTCGACACTGGAGGTCTGCTGGGAAATCCACACTGGGCCAGTGCTGATGTATTAAAATGATTCATGGAAATCGATTGTTTGGTCGTGCATAAAATGTTTGCCACGCTTGTGTGTTGCTCTCTCGCCTCTCAAATTGCCAGATTTGTTCAGTTGGAAGTTTATGCCAGTTAACTCATTGGCCAAAAAATTACTTAACTCTGACACCAAAAAAACCCAAAACACCCCAACATAATTTTTTTTCTCTGATTGGTCATTTACGAAGCACATTGTGCGAATGGTCTCATAATAAATGCTTTACCAAGGTTGTAAAGTCATAAATGCATGCATCAAAATTATTAATCCACCCACTTAAAATAAGTCAATAATGGTATGGAATTCAGATGTTATTGAACATTTAATACCTGCATTTATTTACGTTCTAGGCAGTGGCATTTGTTGCATTGTTTAGCTGTGTTGTATGGTAATCCGAATCGTAAAATCCAAACCTGCAATCATTTTTTGTGTGCCTTTCTCTAACTTAATATTGCGCATTGTGTTATTTTCCCATGCATAAACGATGTAAGTATTGACTCTTGTGTCTGAAAGCTTGCTTTGGGTCGTATTGACTTGACTGCCAAGTCCCTCATCGTGCGATTATATTGGTCAACATGTTTATGAGTAATTTTAGCAGCGATTAGCTTTCAGCAACTCCACTGTACAAAAAAAACAAGGGGGCATATTTCCCTGTAATCATTCTTATTCCTTCATCGTATTAATTGTCTTTTGTTTTTTTAAGCCTGAGTCTTTCTCAGCACTGTGCGCTTCCCTGCTTTGATGTGACTGAAGGCTTAAATTGCGACGCAAACATCACAAGTGAGAGTACGCCGCACAGACAAAGAGTCTTAGGTAGCTGGTAAATGAAGCCCTTCGAACGAACCCGTCTATTGTGGATTATCACGACCATTTGCATAATTTTGAAGTATTTATACGGCAGCAATTACAATAATTAACATCATTCCTGTGTCAATTGCATGATGCCACAAGGCACGGCAATTATGCCTATGCTAATTAGACTTTGATTAAGCTTTTAGAGAACAATTACATTATTTGGCTGATCTTCCTCAGAAGCCTTGCGGATATTCGTCAGCCCCACACGCTCCAGTGCACATTTCCGTCTCCTTGTTTTGTCTGCGAGCAGCTTCTTCTTAGACAACAGGACGTGGTCATCAGTGGGCAGGGACAATTTCTCATCCCATCCTCGAGGCCTCATTGTTGTGACGGTGCAAAATGAAAGCGAGCGAATTAGGACAGCGTCTGAACGGGGTGTTACCGCGCTGCTGTGAGTGTGAGACTCGTTCCAATCTTGACACTGATATCCCTAATGCAGTCACACAGACCTGGACTCGTTTACAGCTGGCTTTTAAGCATGAGCTTTTTTATAAGCATTTAATATTTGTGCTGAAATTATATTTAGTAAGAAAATAATTTATTACTTTTTAAAGAGGAAATATCAGATGGTGTTTATCTTGTGATTTTGTACATCGGAAAAATATAGATGATATATTCAATAATCATACAGTCATATTTTTTTGCTCGCCGAATGATGATCGTAAACTAACTCAGTATAATTGCAGCTGTGTCTTCTGAGGTCAGGGCAGAGTCATTAAAGTGTCACGAGACATTGCCACATAATACAAATATTAGGCTGGAGATTTATCGAAACAATGAAACAGACAGACAAAGAGCTAAAAGACAACAATTAACAATACAGCTTTTAAGGAATGCTCCCGACGTCGGGGGAACATTTCGGAGAACAAAGAGGAAAAAAAGAAGACCTTACAGTGAAAGGAAGCAGCTGAGACACAAAAGCACAGGAGAAGGAAAAGACAACGCGACCAACGGAAATGTCTCTGTCGCTCTGGATAATATCTGGTTTTGGAGACGTGTCCACAAATCAAAACTTCTCCTTCAGTTCGCTCAGGAAAGGATCAGATACACATCGGGTCAAATTTGTTGATTTTAACTTAAGTTTTAGTTTCGCCTCAAACATGTGGCCGCACATGCTCTTCGGCTCTCCAGTTCTCTCCACATGTGCGCGCCAGCTTGCCGTCACCACAGTGTTGGACGATGACTGGCGTATGCTGTTGCATTACAGAACTGTACACGTTTTTCCTGTATGTGCGGGAAATTGTTGGGCAAATTGGGCTCAATAAACAGCGGGTTAAAACGCACTGCAAGGACGAGCTATGTCATTAGCACATTATTTAATTGTCTAGCTGGCTCCCTTGTCTGGGGGATTTACTGTCTCGCGCACTCTGTACCCTCTCAAAATTGGATTTTTACTGCCTGCAGTTTTGATTAGATCTGATGTTGGCTGTTTGGTCTTCAGGCCTGTTGTTCTAAGGACTGAATTCCACTGCCTCATGGTAGTCCCGCCCCCAAGCCAGACTTTACAGAAAAACACAAAATGCTGCCATGACCTTATTGCCACAACCTGGCGATCTATATCCAGCTGTGGTGTGAGTACTGTATATATGAATTTGGATGGATGGATGGGGACGGGAGAACCTCTTGAGCCACATTAATATTTATGGAAATATTTTTGAGTCTGACTGGTGGCTAATGATTTGACAATGCCCAAATGGCCGATGATATTGATCAGTAAACCAGTGGTAGAACTGAAAGGGAAATACGTCCTGGATGGGGATCCGTGAGGACCAGCCGTATGGAACGCTCATAAATGGGATGTGTGTGTGGGAAAGACACTGGATGCCGGTCTCCCAGGTGGTCTAGTGGTCTAACATTTGACGCTGGCCACTGTGACCGGGATTTGATTCCACGAGTCGACTCTGGCCGGGAGTGCCACTAGGGGGAGTCCGCCCCAGGGAGGGGGTAAGCCGATATGAGTTCGCTGCGTATAGGAGTGGCTCCATGTGTACCGGAGTTACAGTCGACAGCTTAGCGAGTGCCGGCTCGGAGGAGGCGGTACATCGCCTTTGTCGGTCTCGGCTACGGCAGGGAACTTACAATACGAAGGGGGGATTGACATGAAATTCAGAGGGTGTAATTGGCTACTAAAATGGGAAAAAAAATCTGAAACAAAATCTTTAAAAAATAATAAAGGCACTGGATGCCATGATGTAGTTTGCCCCCCATGGAATGGAGGCCAAAAAAGAGAAATACATTTTAAAAAGCACTTGGTTTGTTTTAACTGTATAGTAGCAGTATTCATAAAATATTTGAATATTCACATGATGGAAATGAAGTACAGTTCTAGGACATTTTTAAAACATAAATTCATGTTGTGCTTTGGAGCACAAACCAGTGCTGATCTCTTGCCCAGCATAGTAAAGGGTAAAACAGACATCTCTTTTAAATCGGGGGAATGTAACTTGATCAGATATAGTCAGCTGTGACTACAACGGGCTCATTTGCCAATTTTTAAGAGGGAATCACTTTAAAAGTTGTTTTAACTTCACAATTATTTTGTGCAACTGTAATTTGTCAAGCCCGGAGTCACGGTTGTAGATCCAAACACATTAAGCAAACTCTCTGCTTAATGACATGTAATTCGAACCTAATTAGCTGTGTAAGTCATATATAATACAAATTGCTGATAATCGCCGTGATATGAACCCTCGTTCAGAGGGAATTTGCCAGCGTTTTGCCCGCTGTGTCTCGATAGACTCTGGCACCCCCTCCCCCAGGGTTCAGCGAGCTCACTCATTAATCTAAACATGGCACTGTGACAGCCCTTGACCACTCGACAGCGTGCACAAGCTTCTGTGTAAAACATGGCTTCCGGATAAAATCAAGCCTGCATCCGGATGATAGGAATATTCCCTAAAATTGGTTAAAAAAAATGACTCAAGCATACTGGCTTTGAAGTGGCTCTCCCAAACGGACCCAATTGTTATCAGTTTGTCAAGGTATCATCATTGGTCATACCTGAACAGACTTACCTGGAAGTATAACTTTCAAATCATCATGCCGACAGGTGCTTTGAGGTGACGTGGGTGCAAACTGGACGATTAATTTTTGTTATTGCTGAGTATTGAGGGAAGAGGGGGGCTAGCTAACGAACCCACATAAGTCTACTTTTTGTTTTTATTCTGATTTGTTCCTGTTTTTATCCAAATTTAGTGCCCAATTATACCGTCTATTTCTTTCGATTCACCCTCCCTCCTCAAACTCGTCACCCGTCTCTATGAGCCAAGTCAATTCTCCGAGGCCGGCGATGATCCGGCGATGATCCGCCTCCTCCGCGACGGAACTCGCGCACCCACTTGGAGACACCTTTTCGCGCTTCTCACCCTCCCCCCCTCCCCTGAGGTGGACAGCCAATCACCGACCCCGATCAGGGCTCCTGACCAGGGCTGGTCTGGCACAGTCGTGTTTCGAACCGCGGCTGTAATAGACTTTAGACCGCTATGCTATCTGAGGCCCCATAAGTCTACATTTTTGTGAACAACCCCCTCTGTTCCCGTTTAGTGCCCAGATGCGGAGTAACAAGTCTGCTTCATTATGCAGGATGTGTGTAGGCTGGATGATGTCAGCATGAAATGTGCTCTCTCCCCACCACACGGCGTGATCTAGAGCGGTTCCCTGCCCCTCCTCGTTAAACCTTCTCAGGCTGCCCTTCCTCCACCATGTTTAAATCATGACTGTGGGTTTGTTTGTAATTATAAAACACAGTGAAGTTCGTAAATCAAAGCGCTTGATAAGAATTCAGTCCGATGGGGGACCCTTTGTACATTTGGAAATGACCTGGCAGCACCTCAAGACATCCTTCTGTCTTTAAGGGGCATCTGGTTTGAACATCTAGATCAACATTTGTTGTTTGCTAAAAAGAAAGAAAGTCTCCATAGCAAGAAAACGAAAGATCGCATCATCTTCTTCTGCTCGTCTCTGAAATGAAGGCTGGTGTCAACTCAATTGAAATTTACACCAAATGCTTTATTTTATAATTTATTTAAAAACGAAATGGATTGTTGTGACTATTTCCAATGCCATAAAATTTCCAATAATTTTTACAGCAAAGTCATAAAAAATATTTGATCTCACAGGTCTACTAAACAAGAACACATTTTTGATCGATTTTTTGGGGTGAATAGTGACTGCGTATAACAGGCAGGTATGGCATTTTTTCAAACCCCTTTTTTAAACGACTGACATTGAAATACAAACTAGGTTCAAATTTTCCAGTTAAGAAGTTCGGTATCTTATGTGTCCTCACTTCCAACATGGCATAAGTATTAGGACAAGAGTTTATTTCTCTTTATGAAATAAGCCATATTGCACTCAGCGAGAAGTCGAGCATACCAAGAGGTGCCCTCCATCTTCTATACTGTTTTATGAGATTGATGAACATATTTGGGGGGGATCTTTGACCTTTCCTCCAGACAGAATCTTTCAAGATCCTTCAGTCTGCACTTGTGGTCTGTCCTCTTCTTTTGAAAACCACACTTTAAAAAACTCGCCGCCTGTCTCTACGGGGCAAGCTACTCTCCGAGGCCGGCGATGATCCGCCTCCTTCGACACAGAAATCACCGACCTCCTTTCTGCAGAGACCCTTACGTGCTTCACAGCAAGTTTGTGCCGACCACCCTCCCCCCTCCCTCAGGAGCGGACAGCCAAATGCCACCCCCGATTGTGGCTAGGGCCAGGGCTGGTCTGGTAGAGACAGGTTTCGAACCGCCTCCCTGATAGGCAACACTCGAATCGGACCAGCCAAGAAACGGTGCCTTAGACTGCTACGCTATCCGCCGCCCAGCCACCGGGTTTTAATTGCAGCCACGTCTCCAGAACCTTCCTCAGAAAAATAAAACCATGGGCGACTGCATCTCCGGTATGCTTCTGCAGGAACATACATGAATTATAAACTGGTGTACGGTGAGCATGGCCTTGATGTATATATTTTTCTTCAAAGCCTATGAAAAGATATAAATGCATATATTTTTAGTAGCAAACAAGTACAAGAAATCTCCAGAGTAATCTTCATGCACAGACAGTTGCAACACACTGCAGTTTACATTGGTAAACAAGACAGACTCAAGAATAGTGAGATGTACTTGATAGTCATAAAGGGGTGTTTTATTCACTTCAGTGTGAGGAGATCAATGCTCAAATGTATTTCTCTCACCACCATAGCCTGAGTCACCACCATAGCCTGGAGCTGAGAAGCACACATTTGCAAACGAATTGCGTTGCTTTTACTGGGTATTATTAAAAATGTCTGCATTCTGCTAAATGAAAAAAAGTCATATGTATGTATATATATAACACGTCTACTATCTAACCTTATTTTTTGAACAGAAAATATATAATGTACCACCTGCTCCTTATTTTCTTTAAAATCAGTTTTGTTTCAAAATGAAAAGCAATTTTCCTTGGTTTATAATCCTTGGTAATAGTCAACCATCATTTTTAATCTTTAGATGCATTTTAAATCCAAGCTGTAATGTCTTAACTCCTTGACAAGGTCAAATATCTTAGCAAATAAAGCTTAAGCTTTGTTTTATATGAAAGAATTACATGATTAATACCGAAGAATTAATCACGTACTATTCAGATCTAGCAGATTGGGGTTTGTGATAAGGATTATTCTAATAGTTCCTGGCCTACTTTTTCCCGCATGGCATAAATTTATATTGCCGTTTGTTTGGCAAAGTGCTGCTGAGAAGAAATGTTAACTCTTTGTGTTACATGTCACTTAATTTCTCTCGTTGAGAGTTTGAAGAAAGAGAAGAAGAAACCTGATTGATTGACGTCTAATATATTCGTAGCTGTCGTTCTTCTACGTGAAAGTAGATTTTCGAACTCGTAGACACTTAAAAGAAACACCTGAACATCTCAGAATTTTAAGTTACCATATTATTTGTGTTTATTTCTTATTTCTAATGTGTTTGTGTGTGTATGTGCATGCGTGTGCATGTGTGTGTGTGTGTGTGTGTGCACGCACATGTGTGTGTGTGTGCATGCATGTGTGCCTGCAGTGAATAACCTACCCCCATCTACAGCAGCTTTGTGAGATCAAACCCAAATAGTTGGTCAATGCTGCTGTATGTTACATATTTTTATTAGCCGAGAATACTTGAATATACGAGTAGATCATGTTTCAGCAGAAAGTAAAATAAATACTACTGGACTGGACTACTAATAATAGCTTTAGGTTTGTATAATCTAAATGTGTACACTTAAGGGGAGTTTAAAAAAAAAAAAAAATCCGTTTTTTTCCTGTTTTTCGCCAATTGCACCCATTTCTTTCAATGTACCCTCCCCCATGAGCCCACCGCTTGTCCTTGGAGTCAAGCCAATTTTTCCCGTACAGCGACGCCTTTCGCGCTTCTCAGCGAGCTCGTGCTGGCTCACCCTCCCCCTCCTTCTGGGGCAGTAAGCCAATCGCCACACCCGATGGGGCTCCCGGCCAGAGCCGGACTGGCGCAGCCGGGATTCGAACTGCGGCTGCAGTAGGCAACTTGCATTCAGGGGTGAATGCTTTGACTGTTACGCCACCCGAGGCCCTCCGAGTTTTTACCTGTCACTGTGTATGGGTAGAGGAAGGACTGGCTCCAGGGGAAAGCCGTTGTCCATAGCAGCTGTGTGCACTCGGCCGAATCCTCCGTAGAGTCCTCCCCTCCTCACACTCAGTGACAGGTAAGAGAGGGACGAGCTCGATGCAGCGGCCGAGACAGGCAGGAGAACCGGCCCGCACAATGTATTCTGTTTCCTTCACACTTTACGGTGAGTAAATAATAATTTCACACCTTACTTTTCCATATTTATGATTGCCCCCGGAGGGCATTTTTTATTTATGCTGACTTCTTTTATAAAGTGGACAGCAGTCTCCCCCCCCCCCTCCCTCCACCATGCGTCAAAACAAACTGTTTTATAATTTATTTGATTTATGATGTATCACAGGACTGAGCTATTAAAAAAAGTCTCGGACAAGAAGTTTGTACTTTTTTATAGAGTTGATAAAGTAAAAGCCTATGTAGATGTTATACGAGAAGGCTGGCTGTAACGCTTCGCATAACAAGTCTGCAATATTTTCGGATGGTTAATGACACTTTTTTTACACTTTTCTCTCTCTCCCACGATCCGTTTTCATTACACAGTTTTATGTTCGCACGCTGATTGATTTATGCGACTAGTTTGGAGATTGTTTAGATAGCCATGCATATGCATTAGCTCGACTTTCTGCACACTTTTGACAGCGGTAACAAAACTCCAGAGCCGAACCCTGCGACGCCTTTCATCTGCACAGATCAATCAACCCAATGGGAGATTTTAATAACGGCTACACGCGTCCGGGTTGGCGCTTTCTCAGACTCTTGTGAACGGAGCGCTCTGTGTTTTCTTTTTTTCCGCTTCCTTATCCGCTTCATAACCCGTCCAGCGCACTGGGAGTTTACAAGGTGTCAATGAGAGGACTTGTATGGCGGCATATTTTGGTGGTTATGGGACGTATCTAACTAAAGGACTCATTCTCAGTGCAGTAGTGCACCTCTAGGTCCAAACCCTGACCGAGTTCTGGCCAGCAGTCTAGCAGCAGTGGTGTAGCACGCCAGCACAGTACCTGCATCCAGGGCCGGATCTCCGCATAGGCCGACAGGGCCTGGGCCTAGGGCCAGGAATTATGGAGAAAATATTAATATTTATTTAATTTTTTAATATTTACATTTTAATATTTGTATTATTTTTTATTTTTTACATAATTCATATTACACTTACACACCTAATAAATATATGTTCATCACACAGGATCCATATTAATATTATTAGTAGTAATAGTAGTCATAAAAAAAGAAATAGCACAAATGAAATCATCTCCAATCTAACTCTCCTAATAGGTATGCTGCCATAGCTTACACCTGTCGGGGCTATCTGTATATTTCCTATGCTTGTGCTCCCCTGCTCTTACATAATGCTACTGGCTATAGCACTGCTTTTTTTTCTGACTGCATGTTCTCTTCTCTGCCTCGGCCTCTGACTCTGCACCTGCCCCCGAGCCCTAGATCCTGCGAGAAGTGTGAGCTGCCCCCATCAACCCTCACCCCCACCCCAACCCCAGTTCCTGGATCTGGACCCCCTTCACGTGGTTTAGCCCCCCCCACTGACTACCTAACTCAGGAGGGGCAAAGTCTTTCAGCCCTGAGTTACCTTGGACTGACCATGATATGGTCTTTTTTGGACACACCCTGTGCCGGCCAGAATAGGATGGGCTCCCCCCCTTTTAGTCTGGTTCCTCCCAAAGTTTCTCCCTGCCAAGGGAGTTTTTGAAAAGCGCTATACAAATAAATTTGATTTGATTTGATTTGATTTGAACATTAAATCTAAGAACTCCATCTCCCAGAATGCCATGCCAGAGGGGGGGAAAAATGGAGGCGGGGCCTAAGGGCTCATGAATGTCAAGATCCGGCCCTGCCCGACAACGGGCACTACTGAGCGCGTTTCTGAATCGAGGATGACGCAGTGATCAACAGTATGACCACTGGCACGTACAAACACACCACTGGTGATAGGCAGCTCACACTCATAAAGGACCAGCCAATATGCGTGCGATAGACCGCTACCCTATCAGAGGCCCCCAATGGTTTTATTTCTAAATGGTTTTATTTCAAAAATTAAATCATAGCTATTTCATTTTACTAAAGAAAAATTAAGGGATGTCTGATCTTATCCAAGGATGGCTGGTGTGGGTGCACTCTTTTGTTCTAGCCCAGTAAGAACACACCTGACTCAGCTAATCAACTGGTTTCCAATCCTGATTAGTTTAATTAAATCAGGTGTTTTTGTGCTGGGCTAGAACAAAACTCACACCGGTCCTTTTCAGATACAATTGGACACCACTGATCTATATACTCTTCAAATATTTATATTCCTCAGAATATGATCATATTATTACTCTAAAACAAATAAGTATTTCCTCTTTATGAAACAGTACAAGGTTTCCTGATGAAATAATGTACTTTCATCAGTTTAAAAAGCCAGCTTGCCAACAACAACAAAAATACAGAATACAGATCTTTTCACATAATTGACAAAAACTCATTTTAAACCTGGTCATATACAGTTCATGGAAGTGCAGCCATTACCACACACACTGAAACATTTGAGCCATTTATTTCTGGAACTTTTATATCAAGACATTTCTCCTTTTCACAAATGTACACTATCACCTGGTTTTGATGTTGACCCAAATTGACTCTGATGCTCTATTTAGCTGACAAAAAAAATACATAATGCAAATGTTTTAGTAAAACTGGCTTTTTGAAATAATTGGAGCTGTTTAAAAATGCATTGAGTTCAGGAGCATAACCCATCGTTCTCTGATCTGTCAGTTCTCATTACGTGTTAAAAATATTGGCACACAATATTTTGGACTCCAATTCATCTACAACGTTTGCATTTGGTTGTACAAATTGGCTCATAAATGGCGTGTTCTAGTATATCAGAATGATTTCAACAGGGTCGTTTATAGACCATGTTTTTTGCTTTAGAAAATGTTGTCAACTTTGTAGGATGTGTGTTGAGGTCAGATATGTAGGGGCATTTTCTCCAAACAGTTTGGATGAATCTTTTGGAAGGATTTGGCACTTGAAGAAAGAAAAATGCTGTATTTCAGATATGTTTGAGTGCCAAGATCAAAACTGTTATCTCAACTCTTAAAAACATTATCTAGTGAGTAATGAGCAGTTCAATTCAGTTGCAAAGCCTTTTGACCATTGCTTTCAATAATTTCTTTAACATCTTACTCTTAAGGTTAAGTGCTACTTGTTTCATTGCTTTCGTTAAATTTTATATAAATTTTAGCTTGAACCAGCCAACAGTTCTGTAACATGAAATCCATTCACATGCTTCTTTTAGGCTGGTGTGCTTTTAGGCCGACAATTGAAATCATTCAGATTCTAGCGAATAGCATTGTTGTACAATGTGAAGATGTCTCATTTGATACCTTTCTTTATGTGATAACAGTTGCAGTAAAGACAGGCTAGTAAGATTTTGTTTGGATGGAAGGACCATAGGATGCATTGCTTTGTTAAAATGTAGATTCAAGCAATTCCAAACAAAAATGATTATTAGAAATATTATATTTGCATGGCTTTCATTCGGCTATGTGTACACTTATACATTATTGCAAACACTGAAAAATAGTTTATCACATAACCATTAGCACCATTTGATGATCCCATGCATTCTATTTTGGTGGTTCTGTGTAGTTCAGTAGGTAGAGCATGGCGTTGGCAATGCTTAGGTTGTGGGTTCGCTTCCACATGGGACCACATATACTGACAAACATATGCATTCACTACTGTAAGTTGCTTTGGATAAAAAAGCATCTGCTAAATGGCATATATATTATATTATTATATATATATTCTATTTAAGAGTTCAAACCTACAGTGCACATGCTGTTAGTGCACATGTTTAAATGTTGATTCCCATATAATTGTACTGTATGTGCCTATTCAAAAAGGCAATCATGACAGCAAATGTAGACGTAACCATAGATCAGTTTCTGAAACGATTACAGAAAAGTGACATGACTTTCATTCTGCACCACACAGTAAGCAGTAGAGAATTTACTTAATTTGACTTGAGCCCTGTATAACTGTTTGGCAGATACAATTAGTGATACAACAATATGATTATTATGATTATTATATTTTGTATTATTTTCCTTCTCCAATCTTCACATTGGTGGATAGTGTACACTCAACCTGAACGAACAAGATACTGGAAAAGTTGATTTCGCCGGTGAGGTGCACATACTTCAATGTCACCAGTGTGGCCTGAAGGTCGCCAGCGTTTCCATTATTGTGGTCAGGGACGCTGGAGGGCCTGCTCAGCCCTTTACCTGTCCCATCTCATGAGGGTTAACCTGCCTAACATGTAGGTTAGTGATGCTGGTAACCTCTAAGTGTCCCTGACATCACCGGTCTGCTTTCAAGACACCCCGTTATGTTTTCATTTGTAGACTAAGAAAGACCATCCCTCCTCTCTCCCACAATGCAATTGGGTGGCTGTTTTAATCTAGAACAAAACATTACATTGCAAGCATTTAGCAGACGCTTTTATCCAGAGCGACTTACAGTTTACATTTCTTTACAATCTATTTATACAGCTGGATATTAACTGAAGCAATTCAGGTTAAGTACCTTGCTCAAGGGTACAACGACAGTGTCCCACCTGGGGATTGAACCTGCAGCCTTAACGTTACAAGCCCAGTTCCCTAACCATTATACCACACTGCCACCATTGAATGCCTCCAAGTCACCGGGTGATGGGGAGAGATGGGTCTCTTGGCAGCCAGCACTCTTTAACAGGTCTACACACGTTCACATTTTTTTTGCATTAAGATGCACCTCGGACGTTTCGGCAATAAAACACCTTTGGAGAAGGTGTTACAGGGGTAATGTTATGAGGTACTCCCACGTACTGTAAAATCTGTCACTGCGTCCTTGACTTTGTGCGAACTTTGTGCAAATATATTCCACCGAGGACATCAGCGCATACAAGATTGAGTTCTGCAAAGAATCGTCTGCATTGCGGCTCATAATTATGACTTACAAGTTGAACATCTAATTAAAACATGAAAAGCTATTTTGACATTCCGGAACAGGTCTGTAAGAAAAGTGTTTTTTGGACTCGAGCACGTATCAAATCGGTGGCCAGTAGAAGGGTGACATGTTCAACACTTTCCCTGTTTTACTTTCGTCTAGACCTGCCCAAGTTGACACGGTGTTGTGCGATGAGAGAGGGAGCAGAATTAAGTATTTGGCCAGATGTGTGTCTGTCATCGCTCACTGTAGAATGTCCTGTGCTCTGCCTATGGTCAGCTGGCCTTGGATTGGGAACTTTGGGATTGTTAGTGTGGCACATTGCAGTTATCAATCAGACGTGAATCGAGATGATGAATTCAAGCCCTCGACGCATTGAAACTTGTGTGATCTAGTTCTAATGCTGTAACACAATGTGATCTTGAGATGATAAAACAATGCTCTTCTGGATAATTTAAAGGTTACGCAATGGCATGTATCAACATTTTATTACAAAACACATTTCTAAATGTTCACAAAATCTGGTGTACAGGAAACATTGTATAAAATTGGTTAAGGGTATTTTAGGCATTACGTCAATACAAAACCTACTACTGCTGAACTCTGTCCATCTAGCTAAATTGTCTTCACCAACTGTTTACTTGTTCAACACTATACTTCCACCCCCCACCCCCAAAAAAAAAAAAAACCCACTAACCTTTTCCTTCCTGGTGTTACAGGTGTTACAGGTGTGGTATGCTGATGCCTGCAATGATGTCTATTGCTGTATTCCTGCACTGATCTTGTGCGCTAACTATGATTGTTCCTACCATGTATTAATGCACATCTTGTAAGTCGCTCTGGATAAGAGTGTCTGCTAAATGCTTAAAATGTAAATGTAAATGTACAAAATAATATCTTTATGCAGGTAACTGCCAAAATAAATGAGTGAATGAAGCATAGAAAGGATATTGAAAGCAGGTTCTTCCACACAGGTGTGGTTCCTGAGTTCATTGAACAGTTCCCATCCCATCATGCTTAGAGTCATGCATAAAAATGCTGGGCAGGCCCATTTGCCCATTATTTAGAATAGTGTGACTAAAAGAAGAGATCTCTTTGACTTTGAAAGAGTGGTGATTGTTGGGGCCCCTTTGGATTGTTGAGTTTGGCAGGAGCTACAGTGATGAAGACTGCTGAACTTGCTGATGTTTCACAAGGAACAGTGTCTACGGTGATGTTGGCCTGGAAGTCTGAGAGAAAGACATCATCAACTAGGGGCAACTGCAGTCAAAATGACATACTCCTTGACCTTGATGTCCATGCATTGATTCAAGATGCAAGGCAAAACAAAGGAGCAACTGAATGTACTGACTGCAACTATCAATCTAGGGCGTGAGCAGGCAGTTTCATCAAGAACAGTCCGTCGAGAACTTCACAGAGAGGCAATTGTCTGTATGTGTGCATTTTTAGTGCTACTTTTAGTCTTTATGGTCAATCACTGTTTTTCTGTCAGTCCTGTATTATGCATATGTTATATCTTGTTGAAAAAGTACACCTATAACATAAATAATATGTTAACCATGTAATAACCACGTTTATGGGATTGAGAGATTAGATGAGAGAGAGAGATTGATTTATTCAATGTAGTCAATGAGAATTGTGCTATTATGTTGTGCCTTGTGCCATGACTTAGACATGCATATTGAAGTGTGTGAGGTCATGTTTAGCTCAATTTAGTGCATCTAGAGTGGATAGGGAAATTGTTATGTTCATCTTTGCTACTGTGATTCGATGAAAACATTTGTTTAACTTTGACTTTGACTTTTCTTAAAAAGCACAGCTTGGCGAGTTGATGTCGGTGATTGCTGAAATTGGCAAAACTGTTTGTGAAGAAAAAAACGTGCTTGCAAAACACTTGCTCATAATTGTGAGTCGAAAGTCAAGGACAAATGTTGTTTAAATCCAGGCCGTTGAATTTGCCCTTGCATTTATGCCTATAAATGTCCGATTATCAGTCCGCATGCAGACGTTCAATTCAAGTGTTTGTCCAGTAGCAAATTTTACTACTTGCAAGTGACATATTTCTGTAGAAATGTTTACTCTCCCTGACCTGGTTGTGTTAGACTTACCGCTAACCCTGAAAAAAATGGATGAACCTCATTTATACTGGGCAACCCTTTCCATGGTTGTCCCAAAAACTTACGCGATGCGAGAAACGTTGTATAAAAAGGTCATTTGAGGGCCTGCCAGGTGGTCTAGCGGTTACAATATTCGATGCTGGCCACTGCAACCAGGGTTCGATTCCACCGGCCGCGCCAGAGTCTGCTCTGGCCGAGAGTGCCACTGGGGGCTGCAATTGGCTGTCCACCCCAGGGAGGGGGGAGATAAGCTGATAGGAAGTTTGCTGCACACAGGAGTGGCTCTGGAGTACCAGAGTCACAGTCGACAGCCTGCCGAGTGCCGTCTCAGAGGAGCCATTGTCACTGCTGGTCTCAGGGCTACGGCAGAGAACTCACAATACGTGAGTATAGATAGAGGGTGGAATTGGCTACTAAATCTGGAGAAAATGGGATAAAATCAGAAACAAAACTTTAAGAAATAGGTCATTTGAAGGTGTAAGGGTTGAAGCAAAGGTCAGGTTTGATTAAGCTCTCTGCTGGCCCAAGAGTCAGTCCGACTCCTTCAGGTCTTCTGGAGATCTCAAGCAGAATTGAAATGGGTTTAAAGTGGGGGGGTGGGGGGGGGGGCTAATCAGTTTGTTCCACACCACATAACTGCTATGACTCCACAGCGTACAATGTAGGCCAAGAACGTGCTCTATTTCCGTTCAGACCACAGTCCATAATCGTCAGCATCATCGTATCTGCTGTCTTTAGCTGGAGTGGGATTGGATTGCATGTTTTTTTACCGGAGTAATGTCAAATGTAAAAAAATAAATGTTTTTAAGTGACCGCACACTCTGGTCCTATATAATCTATGTGGTTAGCTTGGAAGGTATCCGATATACACATATATACTTGTATCAACACAGGGTCATATTTTGATTGGCCACTGATTGTTATCTCTCTAGCTAACTTATGAGTTATGTGACTACTGCATTTCACTATAGCATTACATTTTGATATATGTTTATAAATAAACAACAATTTTACATTATCGGTGTATACGTGATACTCAACAGACCATACAACACATAATTACTAAACACAGTCTTCCTTAAGTACATGTAGCTAATGGAATATGAAGCATTTTATGGCTGTTGCAGTTCCCCTCATGTGCTAGAATTACGTGGTATGTAGACATGTTTGCTGCTGGAAAAAAATTCCAGAAAAGATACTCCAGATTTTTGGTGTCTGCACCAGTGAAGTTGTATTGTGTATTTTATAAGTCAGCATATATATTTTATTTTTGTTCCTTAGACTTCCAATAATGTAGCACGCATCATGATATCAGTGCTAATACTTACTGTGGTTAAAAAAAGTGTTCCCTCTAAATTGAATTTTCACATCTCGTTTTCAGTTCCCAAAACCGCAACATTATTTTTTGCCTCTATTTTCCCTGAGCCATCACTTTTGTGCATTTGATCTGACAGTGTCTTCTCTGCACCAAATGGAAAACCTTGGAGGACATTGATTTAATGTGCCCTTTTCTGTCAAATGGTAATAAACTATGCCCCAGAATTTGAAATTCCTTATCATGTTTCTGTTTGAACATTTATTAAATACCTTTCTTCAAACGGGAGTGAAGTTGATTGAATATTTATTGCCTTTTTTTTTTTGTAAAGGTGATTTCTTTCCGGTGTTTTCTGATTTTCAAAATCTTGTGTCAAAGACTGCCTTTGAAATGGACTCTGCCCAATACGGAGGTGATTGTGAATAGAATGAGTCTCTCTCTCTGCGATTTTAGGGAGAATGTCACACGAATGAGTCGTTTCCCGCTAGGTACAGTTTGTGCTATTTTTATTATATAGTTGCAATGTCTGCTTTATAGTGGTGTACCACATTGCATTTAATATCATTTATCAATTATCATTTCCTTTGCTATTCACTCATTCACATTCACTATTTTTGCACTCATTGATGCATTCATGTATTCATGGATTCTCAGGTGGTGTTCTAGCTGCTGGACTGCAGGTCGTCTGTCCTGACTTTTATACATATATATAAATAGAGGACATGGAATAATATATGCTGTTCCAGTTGCCCTGAATGAATGTTTCTGTTAATAAGATAAGTACTCTGATTCACAATTATCGCCACAGCTAACAACTAATATGATAGATTGCGCTTTTAAAAATCTCTGCTTTAAATGGGTGTCGATTGCAGAAGCCCCACATATTTTACACGACTGCTTGAAGACAGGCTCAGAAATGTGCTCAGAAAACGTCCCTCCTGTGCACATGCATTACGGATGGAAATGGAGGAGATTTGATTTGAACTCTGAGATCTGTAAATGAGGGGGGGAAGTCTCCACAGTGTGTCCCCTCCTTAATGCAAACAGTACTTAGCCCCATTCCGATCAAGCTCTTATGACACAAAAAAAAAAATTATATATAGTTGCTGTGAAACATTAATGTCACAAAATGTGTGAGTGTTTCTTCCTCTGATAGGCTCATCATTAGCTACCCGGAAGACTCCAACTTTGACATCTCCATAAAAAGTACACTAGTGCGGCACTATTCAATCAGCTTATAACTAGGGCAATTGATGTGAATCTTAGCATCTGCCAATCAGGATGCCCTAATGAGTTATACACTTGCTGACGAGATCTCTTTATCGGCTGGAGCTCCTTTGTGGAATTTAAGAAATGATTACTTTGCCTGCCCGTTCTCACAAGTGATTAGCTGGAAAGCTGATTCCTGATCAAAATGCGTCTCGGTTAAAAAAAAATCACATTCTTGCACATTATTTCCCCCGCAGACATGATTGCATGAATCATAGGGGACATTTTCACGGTAATTGACAGCGTGGCCAGAATTGTCTGCCATGATTTTTGTCATGTATATTTTTCTAGGTGCTTTTAGGTGCTTCATACTGACCAAAGAAACCAAAAAAAAAAAAACAGCAATTGCATTGAACTTTGGTAATGAAGGTCCTAACCACCCGATTCATCACACTCACTCGCGTATCGCGAGCATGAAATGTTTTGATACAATTTATACAACTTAAATGCTGCTTGATGTTTATGATTCATTAGTGCGTAACTATTGCACGGCACGACGTGTGTGCAAGTGTGCGCGCATGCGTGTTTGGCATCCGCCCCCAAAAATCATAATTTCACCTGATTTAAGAGAGAAGTGCACCGGAGGCAATTTTCTTACTTCTAACCACGGGGATTCTAACAGGGGCAGGGAAGTAATATAAACCAGAGGCTTCGTTGTTTTGTTTTGTTTTTGTGTATGATTAAAATTCGTGTCATTGCACTCTCATATCTGCGGTGGCATTGTGGTGTATTGTGAATACCGCCTCTAAATGAATGTCAACTTGTTTTACCTCGGCTGCAGTCGATCGATACTTCATTAGGCGGAATTGTCTCGTGTCCATGCAACCTTGAAGCCGTGGCTTAATTACCTCCTGCATTATGCGGGGGCTGTTTGGGGCGCGGGGGTCTCAGCTGTGCCCAGCTCCAACAAAAAACCCTCTGCTGCCTAAAGGTTGGGCTGGAGGGGGTAGAAGGGGGGGTTGCGCATAGGGTGCAGACTGGAGCTCAACTGGGCTAGTTTATTCACTCAAAGATATAGGAGGAAAAGAGTAAGAAATGAACATTTTTTTAAAATGTCACCAGGCTTGGAGTTTGATTCTCTGAGCTGTGTGTATTGTGCGGAGTGCAAATCTAATTTACCCTCCGCCCTCCCTTCCTCTCCGATGGAAATGTTTCGAAAGCAGAAAAGAGGGGTAAATAAATTTGATTTCATGCGCTCATGCTAGACGCAGTTTGGCTAAATTTGGATAATTTGGAATTAATGGCTATCAAGGTAGCGTTCGGTCTGAGGCAGAGGATGGGGGAAGTGCAGTCAAATGGCAATCATGACAAACGACAGGGCTCTGTCTGAGAGTCACTTCTCCTCGCCCGCCTGATTTGTCATCTTCACTTTTGACATTTTTCATCCCAGTATCAAATCACAATGACAGTCTGATATTTTATAATTTTCCCGACCCCAACAGTGGACCAGAAATAATGCCTACTGTATTTTTTCTTCTCCCTCCTTGCCACCTGATCTTTATTTGACCAAGGATATAATGCAAAAGGATATTTATTTCCTTCGTAATGTACAATTAATGAACAATGGTTTACAAAAAATGGTTTGCAGTGTGTTATTACATAGTTTACAATTTGATGGAAGTACGATGCCAAGTATACGCTTGCTCGGTCTGCAGGAAGGTACCGTTGTGTTTAGTTCCAGTCCTGGCCTCATCAAAATATGCAATGCACTGTTGACAAGATGCAAACTATTTGATTGCTACTGATTACAGAAAATTGCCTTCATTAAAGACACGTGTACTCCGCTCTTTCTTGCGTGCTTGTGTATTGCTTTTATATTACAGACTACATAATATATATCCTCTCATTCGGGTAATGCCCAAACTGCCTATCAGCAAATCCGACGTTAGCTGTTTTATTCGCTATTCGCGAGAGACCCACCCGCGCCCAATGAGTCTCCACCAATCCTGACGTAGGCTGTGCCGTTACAACCAATAGGACGGCTCAGCGTTTTGGTGGGGTCTTGATTGAAAAAAAGTTGGTCTTTAGCTATCGATGATCTCCCCCCCCCCACCCACACTTCAGTTAGGAGTTTCCAGCGTTATCTGCAGCCGTGCATCACTCCAAGGTGGTTGCGAGGCTTCACAGGGGAAACAGATGGCAATTGATTTTTTGTCCAGGACCACCGTTCGTTCGTTCACCGCGCTTCATTCAGGTTGCGTGTTTAAACGGAGTAATTATGCCACAGGATTTTTCGGGATGGGAGGGGGGCTTGTTTTATGTAATAAACGTCACGTATGCATGGATTCACAGGCTTCTGTTAGCAGCTGTGCGAGGGATGGGGTGGGGGGCTCACCAGTGCTTTCCCGGTAACCAGATTACACGTCATAATGACAGCTACAATGATTTCAAATCTACCTAGGCAAAAATAACAACAACTAAAAAACCGCATTGTTTAAGGTCCCCTAGCGTCCTCTGAGACTGCGGCGCTCGGAGAAAATGTTGCCCGAGCTGAAAATTTGGAATCCCGCTCCTTCGCCATCCATCCTCACTAAGAGACTCAACTGAATTGACTATGACAAGAACAGCCCTGACCCAATGCAGTTTACCCGCCGAGCACCGCCTCATGGCGAATCAGGGGGTCTCTGCGGATCGTCCCTTACGTAATGAAAGCTTGTTTTAGGGAGCTGAGACCCTGAACACCTCCTGTCCTGTTGTAATCGCTCTTCCCCACACACACACGCCATCTCAGGAGATCTGGAGGGAGAGCGAGAGAGAAGGGGGCACAAAACCGAGCTATCGCGGTGAAACATTTTAATAGATTATTCTCGGCGCTGCTGGTTAGCCTCCACTTGGGGGAGAAAGCAGTTTCTGCTGAAGGTAGTTAAGGTCTCCTGGCGAATACATGGTAGATGTGCTACGCCAGGAAAGCTTTTAAAATAGAAATGCATCGATAAATCTACGCGTGGTAACAAAGTGGTCAAGGAGGCCATTGTTCTGTAAACGAAGTTGGATTGGTATTAAAAGTTCTACCTTGATTTGTATCGATATTACACATTTCAGTATACATATATAATGTAATATTTATGTTCAATCTCATATAATGCCACAGGTCACTCCAACTGTAGGCCTACTGGATTGGATGTTTTTTTTTAGCAGAAGTAGTAAAGTACAAAAAAAGTAATATAATTTAAAAAACAATACTGTATTGGCTATTATGATGAGTTTTTTTTAACAGTGTGCCTTGTTCCTAATATATGAAAATACATTTCAACTCATGTCAAAGGTGTTAGTGGTTCTAAAATACAGTTTAAAATAGTGGACCTTTCTATTCCTCAAATAAAAAATAGCCTCGCAGAAAGACAGAATAAAACAAGCCTAAGACGTTTTAAAACGTGTGTTTCAAGAGCAGGGCTGTTGTGGAGCCGTCGCTCTTGTTTTCAGATCATCTTTCTCATCCTCGAGAAAAAAAGAGCGATCGATTTTCCCTGACTCTGTGATGACTTGCACTCGGAAAGTCAAGATCGCATCAGACCCGTGCTCGTAAAGCTCCCGCGCTAATCCACCCGAAGTTTCTCTTCGAATTGGTTTTGAATTTTCATTTACAAATTTGTCTTCCTGCTTTGGTCATGTCGTCCTTTCCCTTTCGACCACAAGGGGCGCCGAGCCTCAACGGTGGGGGGGAGCACCAGACAATGTCCTTACCAGGAAGGAGTGGGGAGGAGGTGGCTGTAGGCTTTATGTCATCTTTAGGGGAAAGGAAGGGTGGTTTGTGGAGGTGTGGGTGGGGGGTAGGGAAGCAGCAGACAGATATCTGAAGCTCTGCAGCACCTTGTAGAAACGAAACAGACTCCCCCCCGTATCGCCTTGCACACCCTCCATTATTAATGTGTATTATTTATCTGACTGTATCGGTGGGAGGAGAGACAAACAAAATCAGCAGCAGGCAGATTATTATTATTAGTATTATTATTTCTTAATTTAGTCTTCCTGGCCAGCAAAAAAAAAAAAAATGTAACATAGAATTATTTAGGAGAAAATTACACATTTTCTGTCATCTCTGCAATATACTGATAACAAAACTATAAGCTAATATGTTTTGATTCGTTTGTCAGTCATTTATCATGTGACCTTTTCGCGCCATCATTAATACTGCTGTGGGGATACAGCCGAAGATTGCGAGATGAGAGGGAAGGGGCGGGGGGGGCAGATTGCTTTTATAAGTACAGGCGGTCAGCTGTAGCAATTTATGCCCTCATTCAATACGGGCATTGGCTTGCCCGAGAGGAATTGTTATTAAAATCCGAAATTACTGTCTAGAACCTGCCATCTAGAATTTGCAACTTTCAGTGGTGATATGTCCACCGCGAGGAGGGGGGCGAATGGGGAATGGGGGCGAATGAATTTCTATTTGAATTATGGTATTAATAAAATGGCAACACGGTAGTCCCAATCATTTGGCGTATGTGAAGAGAAATTTTGGGGCCACCTATTAAAGAAGAAACGTTTATTTTAATGCATTTTCTTGCCAGTATCTTCAGTTGGTCTCCCCCGCTTTATATATTTAATGCACCATCTAAAACAGGAAGCTATTCTAATTAAAAGCTGCTTAAATCATTGATTGCGTCATGATGAAAAGAGAAAATGTAAGGAAAACATGTTCAGTAAAGATACAAGCTGTGTGGTCACTTAGTTTTCATTGAAGGGGAGTCTACTCGATGCACATAAAACCTATCAGTGTGTATCTATCTTGTGCTTTTAGATTTCATTAACAGCACATAATTAACAAGGAAAGACATATAAAATCGAATTGCTGTTAATAATTTGCCTTGTTAAATTCAAGGCTGTTGTGCTTATACAGTTGATTGCATAGCAGGCTAAGGCTAATATATTTGTGAATGTATTTTAATTAACATGCATTTGGCATTCTCAATCTGTGGAATTGTAAAAGGCCAGAAATGTGATGTGATCAGAATTTCATGTGGGCTTGGGTTGATCACTGAGGCAACAAAAACGATGTTTGTGGCAAAACACAGTTTCATTAGCTAGATATTCGAGAGGGGTTTTTATGGGCAGTCTGTGGATGTGAAATGGAGAGAAAATAATATCATAGTATAAATAATAAAATAAAAAATATATACATGAGTGGAATTTCAATCAGATCTCATGAATAGGTCTGGGAAATTTTTACATTAATGTTTTAAACCAACATTATGGTAAGATTCTTTATTTTTTTATATTTGAAATTTGATTTATGTATTTATTTATGGATAGGTTTATGGATTATGCTTTCTGTTTTTATCTAAGGGTCTTGCATCATTCAAATGTTGCTTTTTGAAAGGATTTCATTTCCATCCAACAGAATACAAATGTTGATAAGAATAAAAAATAACCAAATATATATTTTTTAAATCTTCATATGAGTATTAATACTTTTATGCGAGACTGATATATTTAGCAGCACCTGAAGCAATCTATTTCTTATTTATTTCTTAACAGTTAAAATGACATTTATCGATACTATGCACAACAGATGTTATTTAAATGTAAATGTTATTTACCACTTTAACACTAATGGACAGTATACACATACACAGTATGTCCCAAATCTCCAAAATGTTTTACAGAAATAAAAAACATATTTTTTTATTTCAGCTACCATATTGACAATGAGCTACATTCTGAATATCAGACTTAATGGTACATTTCACTGGCAATGGCAAAAATATGACTTTTCCTCTTGAGAGAAAATAATAATAGTAATAATAATAATAATAATTATTATATTTTGTTTTCGCTCAAGAGAAAAAGTTTAAAAAAATGTATTGTCGTGCGATTGGGTGTTTGTATGTGTTTATAAATGATCATTAAGTTGCTTATTATTGGCAGAAGTGAAAGAAGGAAAAGGGTGAAATGTGTGACTCTGCATGTAAATATGTCAAATCTCAGCCAACAGAGCTGGAGACCTCAACCCCCCCCCGCCCTCCTCGGTGTGTCAAAACCAGGTTGCTACCAATCAGGGAGGGGTTGCCATGGCTACGGGGTCAGAGAAATATGCCTTTTTCCATCCAAGGCTTGCTCGTGTCACTTGTGAAACTGTGAATGTTATATACAGGTCAGGAGATGCATATCGGAGAAATAAACAGTGAATCAGCTCCATAATGACAGCTTGTGTTCAGATGCCCTTGGAAGTTCAAAATTTCCGAGCTTAAATGCGATTTGTCGTTTTTCGCGACAATCTCTTCCTTTTAGGCACAATTAATATATATCCTGAATGCATCTTCTGAGAAAAGAGGAGAGAGAGAGAGAGAGACGGGGGGAAATGTATTACATTTTTAAGTAATACATTTGTTTTTCTTGTAGAAACTGCTAAAACAAAAACATTGCATCCCTTGGTATTATAAGAAGATTTTACTAAGCACTTTAGAATTTTGAAATGCGTGGTTATTGTAAGTATCTTAATTTCAATGCAATTTAAGCCATCAACGTAATTACATTATTTTTTTGTAAATCTTCATAACGAAGACTTTTTGCAATAGACAAATGGATGGGTAATATGAATGATGGGGCTTTCGTACGTTAAGCTTTTTACACTGAATAAGTGCTTCCATCACTTTGTGTTTCTTTCCTAATCTATCTATCATTGCATTTATTTATTTTATTGTTTTTTGTTATGCCTTGAATACATGCCTGTAGCTATACATTAATGAAGCAGAATATGACACTGTGATAAAATAATAATTACTGTACTGTATTAATATCCAAATAACTCGGATGAGGAGGCAGGGAGAAGCACTAAGAATAGGTACTTTTGTAAAAATCTATGCTTTTGAAGAAAGGGATGAATTACCACTGTAAAGTGGAGCAGTGACTCTTATTTGAGTGAAACAAAGTAAACATAATCACTTCATAATGACAAACTTGCAGATATATAGGCAACTAACACATTGTCTACCTGTAGTACATGTGATTCTCTTTTCTTGTAGCAAGTGGTGTCATTTTGTTTTGTGATCTCAAACCTAGACACAAGCTGTATGAAGAAAAATATCCTTGAATGAGGCATACAGGTATATGAATATGAATAAATAAATACAATTGTACTTTTTAATTTGTATTATTAATTTACTGGTTGGGGTAAGATGAGTTCTTATAGACAACAATTGCTCTGCACCCAAACAGCATTCAAATCTAGGAATAGGGAACTGTCTCTTCGCCAGACAATTTAACACACGATGAGATGTGTGTCATTCTCACATCTAGCACTAGAGTAGGTATCTTGAGGCTACATTTCCATCGAAGAGTAACTGGATTCTTTCATGTTAGGATGGCTTTGTGAGCAAAGACAATGTTATTACCCTTTTTTCTTCAGAAAAGGACCAGAAATAGGAAAAATTACTCACAATAAAATTAATAATCATAACTTTCACAAGGTTATCTTTTTTTCATCTTACAGTGACAGCCAAATATCCTGTTTAATTTATTATTAAGATGTCTTGAATTAAGTGTATATAACGCCTCTGTATTTTTTTGACTGTTCTGTTAAATCCTTATCAGCGTACAACTTTTGAAATCATTAATCGTTTATTAATATCTTTTCGCACTCAATTAGCAGCCGAGAGTAATGCCGTGGTATTGCAGTAGGAAGTGCAGACAGGTGGCTTTTTGAAACCCTTTATTCGGTTAATTGCCATTTAATAATTTAAATCGTGTATTGATTGCGCCCGAGTTTTGACCCTCTCGTAAATTTGGCCACCTGACAGCTGAAGAGAGCTGCTTAATCAGAAATGTTTTATCTAATGGCTTTGCAGGAGCTGCCACTTACTCTCTCCCCGACATCGTTTTATGACGGGCCTCCTATCATCTTCCCTCTCATGTTTTAGCCCCTTTTTGACCTTTCCTGTGCCCAAATGTGCCGGGGTTGTATATCTTGTGTCCCTGTGCTCAGCCTTGCCCATTACCCGGTCCCTAAACCCACTAGTGTTGAGCACCAGCCGCCATCATCTCTGCTGTTCATTCATTCTGTTGCTCCCTAACGATCTCTGGCCCCTGGCTTTAAATCCTGCCTTTATTGTAGACAGAACTGACAACAGGCAGCCCCTCTTCGCTTTCATTTCCTTGATGTACTTTGTACTGTGCGCTATGGCTCTTTGTTAGTATCGATGCAAACATTACCATAAACCACCACCTAGGGACTAGAAACTATTGACTAACTGTTTTCAAAAACCAATACACTTAAGTTGATCAGACACAAAGTTTAAGTACAGTTAGTTAGTTGTAACAACAAGAGGTTGCCGTGTGACGTTTGGCCGCCCGTGTCAGCTGGGAGGGTAAGGGGAGAGAGGGTAGGCTGAACATGGCTTGCTCGTGTCAAGACTGAATCAAATTCGCTGCAGAAAAGGTGAAGCAGTTCACCACTTGGAGGTTTCTGCTGACAGGAAAACATGTCTTGGTTTGTGCCAGGGCTTCCTCCTCTTCAAGCGCCCTATTTTTCCCTCAAACAAAAGTGGGATTACTACTTTTTTTTTTTTTTGTCAAAAGGGGTACCGTTTACGAGCAAGTTAAGCTTTGGGTGGCGATGTGCATTTTTAAACGGGACTGTTGTTTAAATGGGGGGGGTCTCAATTAAACCACAGAGATTGGGGCCAACAAATGCCACACTCGCAATGAATGGAAAGTCTGTAGGTTGAGGAAGAATGTTCAAAGTTGGTCGTGTTGTATATGCAAAATGGTGCCTGACCCTTTTTGTGTGGCAGCTAATGGCAGGGTCATTTGCCTTTGGAACATGGTGGGATCTCAGAGTCAAGCTTTTGTAAAAAAGGGCCATTCACCATTCAGTTTCTGTTACATGCTTCAAAGCCATCAGCCGCATCTTTGATGTCCCCTCTTAAGTAAAGCAACAGAGGAACAGGGGGAGAGGGGAAATAATGAAGCAGAAATCTATGATCTTTGTATGTTTCGCATCTTAAAATGCTTTAGGCTGAATTCAGCTCATATTAAAAATGTTTATTAAACGTAAACAAACTATTCTAAGTAGTTAACAAGAGGATGACCTAGACGTTTGGAGTTTGAAGTTAGAAATCTGGTTTGAATTGATTGTAAGAAATTATTGGCAACCACAATACACATATTTTCTCTACTTATTTTTTAATGCTTGTACACGTGAGGTAGAATGCCAGTATGTAGAACTCTTAATGTATGCCACACTTTACAACACTGTTGCAAAAAGAGATAAACGAAAGCATCTGATATAACAAAAACAACAGATGAATAGATTATTTTGCAGATACCCTGAAACCATGGCGGCAATTTCAGTCAAAATAGTTAATATTATATTTTATATTTTATACTTAGTGTTAACGGTTGAAAATATGCATGCTGCATATGCATTCCATGGCATAGTTAACGAATACAGTTATGCACGAGCATTTATTTTATTCCATATGAATCATAGAACAGGATATGATCCAGTGTGCATTTTCTAATGCTTTGTTGGACACACAATAATCTATGAGATTAAGATGATGATAAATTGAGACATTATGCCTACAATGCTTGTGGTCATAAACAATATTGCTTCTTATTCTTCTTATTTGTGTCACACTTTTTGTTATTTTCAAATGATATTAATATAAAACTATGCTTATCTATGCATTTGCAGTTTTTGTACTTCTGCAAGTTTGCTAAAAAAATAAAAATAATTTAAAGCTTTGAATATATTATGTTTTTTTTGTTGAGGTGGACAGAGGTGAGATACAGATCGGATGGGACAAACAGCAACAGAAGTGTGACATAAATCTTTGGTGCAGCTTGTCTTAGCCTCTCGGTTGTGGCTGTACTTTGTTAGCCATAATCCGCTGGCCTGTACACGACACAAACGCAAGCGAGATGACGCTCCCAAACGTCGCCTCGCTTCTCCTCTCATCCGGAGCGCCTCTCTGTGACGTTAGGGGAATCAGCCGCCAGCGTGCCCTCGCGCCACGGTGGGCAGAGGAGAGGGGAGGTCCTTGCTTAATGCAGTTAATGTTTAGATTTCTATAGGAAAGCAGCGTTCAACTTTTGCAAGATCTCTTTCTCTCTCTCTGTCTCTATCACTGGTCCTGCTCTGCCACGGCTCAGCGTTTGTGTACAGTGCGAACTGACCAATAGGAGGCATTGGCAGACCGTGGAATTCTGTGTAGCTCCTATTAAGCATTTTTATTATATTTTGTATTTTTAAACAAGTACACCGGCTCAATCCGAATATGAAATTCTACAGACCTGAATGATGCTGCCCTGCATGGATTGTGCTGATTTTTATTGTCAGTGGTCTCTCAGTAATAAGAACATTACTTATTTTAAATGTATTCAAGTTAGTCTCCACCAGGTTAACTCCTCTAACACGTACTGTATTGTCAATATATATCCCGGTATCTATATTTATATTGATTTCATATTCTCAAATGTCTATATCTGTGTTCAGTTTTTGTGGCATTATTAATATTGCAAACCTCTAAAGCCACTTTAGTTTGGAGAATGTCACAAACTAGAGGCAAATGTATTCCGGAAGGGTTGAGTTTTCTCTGTGAAACGACTATGAAAGGGAACTAGAATGATCATTGTTTTAATGGAGAAGAGCGTCTGAGCTCTCTCTCTCTCTCTCTCTCTCTCTCTCTCTCTCTCTCTCTCTCTCTCTCTCTCTCTCTCTCTCTCTCTCTCTCTCTCTCTCTCTCTCTCTCTCTCTCTCTCTCTCTCTCTCTCTCTCTCTCTCTCTCTCTCTCTCTCTCTCTCTCTCTCTCTCTCTCTCTCTCTCTCTCTCTCTCTCTCTCTCTCTCTCTCTCTCTCTCTCTCTCTCTCTCTCTCTCTCTCTCTCTCTCTCTCTCTCTCTCTCTCTCTCTCTCTCTCTCTCTCTCTCGAACGGGCTCGTTCAGAGTGACACGTTAGACGTCTGTAATTGCTGCAAATGAAGCGGGACGCCCTGCCCCCGCGCCGGCCTTTGGTCTGCGGAAGTGCCTCCTTCACTCTCTGAAAGGCTCTCGCGCATTTCTCATTTATTTGGAGACGCGGCCCAGGTTTGTTTCAGGAGCCAACGTCGCCCCCCCTCTGCTTTCAACCAGAGAAGATACGCGGAGGAAGTAGAGATTCGGCGTGGCCCGTATGATTAAAATGAGGGCTCAATCCCCTTTTCGCGTTTCTCACCTCAAGAGCCGTTTGCGAAGGAACGATGCACACGCCGAAACAAAGCGGATCTCTCCAGGAAATGTGTAAAGACACGGTTAATTATATCAGCTGCCACGGTGGCTAGCGCGGCTCTTTAATTTATGACAGCCGGGAAAGGAGGGAAGGCATTTGGGGAGCGGGGGGGAATGTGAGCCTGGAGACATGGGGGGTTGGGGGGGTGGATGAAGTCAGGAGTCACCGGAGGAGTCAAGGACCTTTTCGAATGATTGAGTGAGATTATCAATAAAATCAGTGGCCTGACCCAGATGAGGAGGCCGTCCCCATCGCCGTAATTAATGCTTGCGCGCCGGGTCCCGGAAAATATGGCTGGAAAAAGATCGCTGTTTGTAAAAATGGCAAAAAAAGTCTTCTAAATTTATACAATGAGATCATGAAGAAAGAAAAAAAATCACCTTGACTTGATTATCAAAACAATAATTTGAAATGACCTCGGAATGACGAGAAGGATGGGAGATTGGATGAGACGGTTTAAAATCAGCTCAAAACAATTAGGTTTTTTTTACTTTGAAAGGAACTCTGGACTGGATTTGCACCAGTTTACACCTAATTGTTAATTGTGCAGTCCTGACTGTTGTTGCTTAGGCTTTTCTGTTGTTGGTTTTTCCCCATTTATTTCACTCCTACGACATGGACAGTTTTAGAACTGTTTGCCATGTTTAGGAAGGACACTGTTTTTGTAATTCCATCCTGGAATGGTGAAACAGTAATCCCCATAAGATAATGCCATCAGGAGGGATGGTTATTTTAGGTGAACACGGCCTTCCCAGCACATCAACTCTTAAATCATTGGAGCACTTATTGGGGCCATTCAATATGTACACTTTGAGCTTCTAATTCTGTCGTCGTTGTATTTGTTCAAAGTAACGTGGCACACAAAACACAAAGGTTGACAAGTCAAAAACGCAATGACAAGAATGCATGGTGGTTCTGTGTGGCTCAGTAGGTAGAGCATGACGCTGATAAATGTATGCATTCAGAACTGTAAGTCGCTTTGGATAAAAGAGTCTGCTAAATGGCATATATATATGGCCTAGTAGTGTCACCCACAGGGTGGCCCAGAAACCAAATACAACAGCCAAGTTTGCTCTATTGTACTGTGCAGTTCAACGTCGCCCGGAAGGAGAGCATCATGGGAGATGGTGTGAAAGGCCTGAGCGTCACGCCTCAAACTGCAAACAAAGTACAGCGGTGTAGCGTCGGCACCTGTGTGGAATCTTAATGTCCCACACTTTAAAGATGAGCCGCTCAGCGTGGGCTCCTGGCCGCGTTGGGTTTAAACCCAGAGGCTAGTAATAATACATCAAGTCCTTCAGGTATGTGTCTGAAATAAGAGGAAGGGGTAACGTTGTCTTGGAGTGGGTTTTCTCTCATTCAGATAAGAGGCCAGAAGGTCCGTAATGGCGAACAGTGGCTCTTCTCCAGCTGGGTTCAGGCCCTCTGTAATGTTTGCGGTTTAGGCTTGTTTAGACCACAAGACTCTGAGACCAGAGAACTCACCATCCAGCCTCCACTGGATCCCGTTGGGGGCATTGCTGATGTGATTCCACCCCCCTTTACCCCTCCTCCCTTACCCCCCCACCCTCCAAAGTGCTGCAACAGGGATTGCCAAAGGGGGGGAGAGAGAGAGAGAGAAAAAAAAAGATGTGGCCAAAGATTTCATTTATTTCCCTAAACATACATTCCACCATAGTTTTTTCCCCTCACTAATACATTACCCTGGGTAAGATGAATGGCACGGGTCTAGAGGAGTTGACACAACAACACTTACCAGGACTCAGCCACCAGAAGGCCCCTGGTGACCTCGCACGCAAGCCCCAGATTATGGTTGTTCACTGTTTGTTTCTCCGGCTTTGGAATTGGCCAGCAGTGAACTGCTAAAAAATAAAAAAATAAAAAATAAACAGGGCAGGGTAACCTCCATGGGGGGCATCCACACACACACGGTTTGCTATTGTTGCGTATTCTAGTGTTTCGTTTTTTCCTTGCCGTCTGTAAGCAAATTCCCCAGAATGTTTGCAATCTGCAAAATCAAGGTCAGAGTAGGATATATCATTCATCCTTAAATAAACACATTTATGTAAAAAAAAAATTTAAGGCATGGACTGTGTTACATTTATGAAACATTGCAAATCATTTATTTTCAACAGGAATGTGTAACGGTCATGTGTAGGAATGAAAACAGAAATCCTTTGCACTCCTTTGCATTGAAAGACCAGCGAGTAATGAGTGAATTATTCCCTCACACCAGTCTCCTCTGTCCAGTACTTAGTGCATCGAAAGCTCCTTCCCTGCGCAAAAGCATGCCACCAAAAATATTGAAATACTTTCACTGAACGGTGTCCCGTGTTTATAAAATGCAAAATGCCGTGCCAAGCTACACAATCGTAAAAATCGCAAATATTTGAACAGCCTGTTTGGTTTATGTTACTCCAGAAGGCTAGCCTTTTTCATCAAAATGCCACCGTCCTGTCATGGAAGTTGCCCCAGCTCTATTTTTAAAATCACAAAATCCTGAATGTAGATTCACTTTGCTTCTGATTGCAAAGAGTAGACTCATGCATACTACTCAGCCTTACTCTGATCTAGAATGAGTTTGTTTGAATTTGGATCACGTTTTGTCATCGGTGTGTATGTGGTGTTGATTGTGGAGGGTTACATTTTTACTGGTGATGGTGACTCCTTTAAAAAAAACCCAAAAAGAACAACATGTTTATTCTGGCATTGCTGTAGCCACAACTATGGCGTGAGAGAGTGAACACATGCGCTAGCTAGAGGTTGCATTTAACTGTGAATTGTATAGTTTTGTGGGTCATGTGTGGCTAACAATTGCTGAACCCACGATCGTCATTTCGAGCACTCCCTGGTGAAACTCTTGTTCTTAGATACATAAAAGACATTCTTGGTAAGCAATTTAAGAATAAAGAAGCTAGGTTTTGTGCCAATGCTAACAATAGTCAAGTTAGTCAATTTCAACCTATATGTATCAGCATCACGGGAGCTAGCTGTTCGTCGTAGTGGCAGATGACCAGGGCACAGGGATGCAGTTCCAAATAGTACAGGAGGTGACTGCCCTGCTCACGTTCCAACATTGAAGGAAACACCACAAACGTGACCATTTCATTCGTGTGTGTCGTTCAGTTCTCGTACAGCTGTCTTATCAGCCGGCTTCAATGATCAGCCTCACTGCCTGGCTGACCCTGTCACAGTCCACACAGTTCGCTAAACTAAAAAAATTAAAAATAAAGTGTGTTTGCTCTTTGGGTGATGTGAATGCTTTTCCCACACTGGAGCTAAGGTTTCTCCGTTTGACCAAGCTCACTTATAGAAACGTTCTGTAATGATCTGAACACCTATCACCTTGCATGGCTGTAGCCACTCGTCCATCAACGTTTTTGGAACTGTCCAATTACAGCTCTGGGTGGGTGCCAGCTGCCCTGCTGTTTGTCACGATTTCCGGTGCCAACTTAACCTCTTTCAAACTAGTAGGATTTCAATTTTTCTACAGAAGCCCACAGATTTTCACGGAAAGCAGATACAGTATTTCAGTGTTTTAGTAAACTACAAACAACACAAGAACAAAACAAAATATTGAATTGCAAGATATATTTAATACAATATATTTAATACAATTGTTCTTCTATATATATATATATATATATATATATATATACACGCTGCCAAAGGATTTGGTATTTTACAACCCATAGCTATCTATAAAGTATCAGATTTACCAAATGTATAAATCTAATTGAACCATATTCAGTTATACCATTGAATTGTTTATCAGAATGGTACATCGCCAAAACGTCTTCGATTGCGAAAGCCCTCCTTTTGCACTAATTGACGGTCTCCACATATTTCCATAACACAGACTGCAGGACTGCTCTGATTGGCTTGGAGAATGCTATGGCCGGCTGCTGCCAGTATGGGACTCTCCAGGGTGAAGGTTTGCAGTGGCTACGGGTTTGAGAGGGGGCGAAAGGGCACTGAGCTTTGGCCTTTTATTTATTTTTTAATTAATTAAATTTTTTCTCAGAATTTAGTAGCCAATTCAACCCTCTATTTATTTCAATTCGCCCGTCCTCTGGGTCAAGCTATTATCCCCGAGGCCGGCGATGATCCATCTCCTCCGAGACAGAACTTCACTCACCTGCTCTTTAGGAATGTCCTTCTGCTCCTCGGTGAGCGGTTTCAAACCACGACCGCAATAGGCAGCTCACACTCACAAATCTCCATTCAATGCGAGTGCGTTAGACCGCTACACTATTCGAGGCCCCAGACTTGGCCTTCTTATTGACGGTATTCAGGTGGACCCGTCGGTATCCCCCATGGGGCGGGCTTTGCGTCCTTTCCACTTGAGCTGCGACAAAACTTAACGGAAAGCCCTGAAAGCGCTGTGAAGCACAAGGCATTGTTGAGCCCGTAAATGCCCAACAATCTGCTTCCGAAAACAACAAATAGTTGGGCTTTGTCTTTGTGTCAGCTTTTCTTTAAATTGTAATTTTTTTCACAATCTTTTCCAGTTTTTCTCCCAATTTAGTAGCCAATTATCCCCTCTATTTCTTTCAATTCACCCTCCCCCATGAGCCTGCCGCCCGTCAATACAGGGCAAGCTAATTCCCAGAGGCCAGCGATGATCCACCTCGTCGCCCACCTAGTTTCTAGAGACACCCTTCGCGCTTCCCGACTAACTTGTGCCAGCTCACCCTCCCCATGGGGCAGACAGCCAATAGCGCTACCGGCCAGGGCCGGTCTGGCACAGTCTGGTTTCGAATTGCAGCTGCAGTGGTAAACTTGCATTCCAAGCAAATACTTTGACACCACCCGAGGACCCAGTTACATTTGATCTTGATGGCACATGCCTTTAACAAGTTTTCAGGTTACTTGCTGATCATCATCATATCATGCATACTGAAAAGTGCAATTATGAAGACGTTGGCTACCAGTTTTCTGCTAAAGTTCCTACTTTGCCATTTCCATACATTATTTTACTGGATTCATACTTAAGATCATAAAATGCACACTTATATCATTATCCTCCATAATCACAATCATAATTTTCCATCAAGCCCGACATTCCCAATCTGCACGCCCTGCCAAAACTTGAATGAATGAAAATGAATATTAAGGTGCTCTATTAATGTATTATTAATGCAAAGAACCTCTGGTGCATCAAAGTTGTTGGATCATTAGGAATGAGTAACGTGGCATATCGAGTGTAACCTCATTGAGGAAGGGAGAAAAAAAACATTTCTGAAAATTATTTTACCAGAAGAATTGATCAAAGTTCCAACGCTGATCTCCAATTGGAACCAGGTGTTAAGATCTGATGAGACCAAAATTGTGGAGGATTGCTTCAGAAGAAGGAGGCTTATGTGGAAAAGGCTCTATACCTACAGTGAAATATGGTGATGTATCTTTGATGTTATGGGGGGGGTGTTATTTTTTTGCATTTACTGGTCCTGGGGTTCATGTTAAGGTCAACATAATCATGAAATCCAGCACCAAGTACCAAGACATTTTGGCCAAAAGCCTGGCTCCTCCCCTCCCAGGAGACTGAAGCTTAGTCGCAAATGGAACTTTCAGCACGACCGTTATCCCAAGCATATCTCAGAATCAACCAAGAAATGGTCAATTGAACACAAAACCGTTGTTTTGCAATGGCCATTTCAATCTCCACACTTGAAACCAATCAGAAATTTGTGCTAGCATGGCTACATTACATTGATTCTTCTTCTTTTATGTATGTATGTATATGTACGTGTGTGTGTGTCTACATATATATATATATATATATATATATATATACACACACATGCATACATACATAAAAGGAAAAAATATCAATGTAATGTAGCCATGCTAGCCATAATTATAGGCAACCAAGCTTGTCAAACATTTTGAGCATGTCCTTATGCATGCTGGGAGGTTATTTGCTTCATTAATGGATGAGCCAGGCCAGGCCAGATCATGCCTGTACCACTGTTACCACTGTCTAACCTCTCACTCCTTGTGAAAACAAAATATCGACATATCACCATGGCTAACAGAGTCAAAGACCTGTTTTCAGTCAAACGTCTAACCAGAACGGGAAACCTCAAATTGGTTACCATTGCAACTCCTGAATGAAAGCAGGTCCTGGTCCCTCCACTAGCTGTGGCATTAGTCAGTGGAGAATGTTGCCATTTCATTTTTAGCAAAGGAATGAGGAGTAGGATGTTTTCATGAACTGCCGTGGGTGAGAGAGTGGCAAGGACCTGCTTTTAGTCAAATATCCATCATAAGCTTCAGGTCAGATGCCTGACTCTTTACTCTAAACTCTAAACCGCTTGGCTCCTCTTATGAGCACTGTCCACAGAGGTTTCTTACTCCTAGAGTTTATCAGTGCCACTGCCCCCACTACCTCCTCAGGGTTGCTCACTGCGGATATTAGAGGCTTTTTCCTTCATTCTTATATATGTATACAGTATACCTCTTACATGTTTAAGTGAATTTATCAAAAACGCCCAAAAACGACATACCCAAAAGTAAATTAAAGCTGCTCTTCAACCGCTTGCAGTATATGCATGGTTTTGGTCTCATTCAAAAGATAACACTCTGAATTTTTGAATTGCAAAACAGTCAGAATCACTAAGTGCCTCTGGCACTGTGTAATAGTGGTCTGAATGTGCTGAATTTGAAGGATATAAATTCCGCCTGGAATTTTTTGTAGAAACAGATGCCTGCAGGTGACTATAGCTGGTAGGTATAAGCTGGAAAACACCATAGGAACATAGCATGAAGTGTTACCAAGTTCAGGTTCAAATTTCAGAACAAAACCTCAAAAAAATGAACATATTACACAGTTTTTGAAGGGTACCACCAGGCGTTCCCAAACTGTGCCATTTGGAGACTCCAAAGGGGCCTTTTCTTTCTTGTCTGAACAAATACAATTTTGAAATAAAAATAAAATTTGCATTCAAAAAGTATAGAGCATAAATAAAACACAGCAAACATGAACTATTTACAAAATCCCTGAGTGAGGTTATAGTGTCCTTTCTGTATTCTTTTTTACAGCTCATCTCACATCAGCAGTTCAGTCACACAATGAAACACAAAGGGGGGAAGACACACATACACTTTCACACTTCCCTAGTCAAACAAAAGAGCGAGGGCACAAAGGGGGGACACACACAGCACACACATACAATTCACACTTCACAGTCAAACAAAAGACAAACACAGGCACAGACTAATTTATAAGAAACTACCTTTTAGAAGTTAGTTTCACTTCACAGTCAAACAAAAGACTAAACTATAGTTTATTTATGTCAAAATATACAACAATATATGTTATAATATAATGAAATACTTGAATATTTCAAATTTTCACTCCGTTTCGCCATTACTAGATTATTCGCATAGCTGCGTAATCATAGGGATGCGCAATTACGCGTGGCCACTGGTACAATAAACCTATCCAGAAGTGAGTTTATATAGGACCGCTCAACCAACCAAATGTCGTTAGCTCATTGGATTAGCTAAACAATGATATGTGTCAGTTATCAGCTAAATCGGCTTCGATTTGATAAGGCTATCGTAAATAAAAGATAAGAAGGTAATCGCGGTGAACACGGACACGCATTGGCTATTGACGGCTATTGAGGCCGCTTGGGAGCTCCTATTTGGTCAAATGAGGTGTCATTCAAAAGGTCAGACCTGTCAGACATTTTTGTAGTAAAATATGGTAATTCTGAGATCCTGACCCGGAGTTAGAAGCTGAAAACTTGCAAGATTACGCAAGTCTGTAGTGAAACGCGTATTTACGCTCCAGCGGTCCCAGCGTGTTTTTGAAGGAAAAATGAGGTTTGGACTATATATTTTACTGGATTGGATCGCCTGGACTCTTTGCCAATGTCACATAAGCGTTTTAGTCGGATTGTAATCGATCGGTGGATTACAATTTGAATTTGTAGGTGAGTTGACTAGAATTTTGTTCGGTTGTTGGTTTGTTGTAGGTCTGACATAGCGGCTGATTGTACCTGCTGTTGTGATCTTATCTTGGAATAGTTTATATCATTCGAATCACAAGAATCGTAGCTTTCTAGCCATATAAGGCATGTGCACTTTTGTTAACGTAACTTTTCTGTATTTGGCCGAATTCGCGCAGATCGTATCTATGTCCCGCCGGCGGGACGTCCGATTTTTAAAAGGATAAACATCGAACAAAAAGTTAGGAAATTTGTGTTTGGTAGATTATTTCTCTGTTGTAACAATGCTTCTTGGCAATACATTTTATACCGTTGGAAAGCCTGTTTATTTCCCTTTTAAATGATGCCCCATTTGTAAGGAACATGCATTTGTGGGATGAGCAGCACAGTTGAGTATGTGGGTTGCGCCCATGAAAAATGTGCCAAATCTTCTCTGCCAATGCCAAACAGCTTATTCTGCTGTTGCTATTGACTCTTGTTTGGTGTTGTTTGGTGGATTGGATGATTGAAGTCTATCAGTAACAAGGAAGAAACAAGACATGTTGGCAATTTTACAATTTATTCATTTAACAAACAGTCAGGAGCCTCAGTAGCGTGTGGAAGAACCATACACAGCCACAACAGCCTGGTACCTCCTCCTCATGCTGGTCACCAGCATGGTCACACACTGCTGTGGGATGGCATTCCACTCCTCAATCAGGATTTGTCGCAAGTCAGCCAATGTGGTTGTGTTGGTCACTCTCGCACGAACAGCATGCCCAAGCTGATCCCACAAGTGTTCAATTGGGTTGAGGTCAGGACTGTTGGCAGGCCATTCCATTCTCTCTACTCCCAAATTCTGGAGGTAGTCTCTGATAAACCCCGCTCTGTGGGGGCGAGCATTGTCATCTTGGAGGATGGAGTTCGGTCCCAGACTGTGGAGATATGGGATTGCCACTGGTTGCAGAATCTCATCTTGATATCTCTCTGCATTGAGATTGCCTCCAATGATGACAAGCCTCATTTTTCCAGTGATGGAGATGCCACCCCACACCATCACACTGCCTCCACCAAAAGGTGTTACTCTATCGGTGCAGCAATCAGCATAGCGTTCTCCCCGTCTTCTCCACACTTTGACCCTACAATCCAACTTCCGTAGGCAGAATCTGGACTCATCGCTGAACATAACATTCCTCCACATGTTCAGGTTCCAGTGCAGGTGTTGCCGACACCAGCGCAAACGGGCCTGATGGTGAAGGGCAGTCATGGCAGGCCTCCTGGCAGCCCTATGAGCCCGGAGATTGGCTGCGTGCAGTCTGTTCCGGATTGTCTGAGCCGAGAGCCGTGTGCCATATCATCCTGCAAACCTTGACTGCAAATCTGTAGAAGACAGCCTACGGTTCCTAAGTGCTGAAAGGGTGAGGAACCGGTCTTCTTGGGGTGTCGTCTTCTTGGGACACCCACTTCGCGGTCTGTCTCTGACATCCCCCGTTTCATGGAACCTGGCCTTCAGTTTGGAGATGGTACTAGGGCTCACTCCAAATAATGCCGCAACTTGCTTTTGCGGAACACAAGCTTGAAGTTGCCCTACCGCATGGGCCTTATCGAGATCAGACAAACGTGGCATGCCGATTCTTGGAGCAGACACCAATTGACCACTGGAGCAGGGCCCATGCTCACAGGTGCTGCCAATCAGGTGCCAATCAGGCACCTGATTGTCAGCACCTGGGGGTACCGGAAGGTAAAAACAACAGTCAATAGCAACAGCAGAATAAGCTGTTTGGCATTGGCAGAGAAGATTTGGCATATTTTTCATGGGCGCAACCCACATACTCAGCTGTACTGCTCATCCCACAAATGCATGTTCCTTACAAATAGGGCACCATTTAAAAGGGAAATAAACAGGCTTTCCAACGGTATACAACTTATTGCCAAGAAGCATTGTTACAACAGAGAAATAATCTACCAATCTACATTTTTTGATCGCCTGCTCAGTATTGTCCTGTTATCGTTTGTCTTCAACAAACCTTGGCTACCTGTTAACGCTAGCCATCTTGAATTAGCATGTGTGGCCATCCTGCACGTGGAGCACTGTGAAACACGTCGGTACAAGAGGGAAAGAGTCACTTGAACCCCTGGCCCAGTCTGTGCCCCGAGGATCTCCCCGGTGCTATTCCATCTCCAGTCCGTAATGACTTAATTCATCTAATTATCTGTTCAGGGGGGGAAGTCAATTAAGACGTTCAAGGTCTTACGCAGCTGATGACTTAAGAGATAGAGCGAACGTGAGCTTCAATCACTATAAAACAGCCGGGTAGCTGCTGCCTAAAAGACAGGAGGAAAGTTTGCCTTAAATTGTCCCCGATAATCGATAGGCTCTGTGAGCAGTGGTGGACGGAGTGCCCCCGGACTCTTCAGGCCCCTGCGAATGGTGCGTGACAAACCCCTTGATCTATAAAAACAAGGTGAAATGTGAGCTTGCATGTTTTTTTCCCCTCCTTTTTTACATGAAAAACAGAACACTTGCATCTGTTGTCTTGCATCTGTTTTCATGGTTTGTTATATACAGTATGCATGACATTTTTAGATTCATATTCACAAAATAGTCTGGCAAACAGTTTCAGAATATAACAGCGATGGTGTTTATGAGCTGAACTGTATGTATATATGTAACAGTCATGGCCGGTATGGCATAGGAATTGGTCCGAGCGCACACCTTGAACACCGATAAAATGTAATGCATTTTGTAAATATACAGCACTGGCATACAGATGCTATGAAACGGATAGTGCCATTTTAAGCAAAGGTTCAAGTGATATTAATTCATACGAGACTTCATGTATTTGTTTGGCACACCGGGCGAATCACAGTGAGCACCGTGCAGCAGGAGATCGTCATCAGCCAAACGCTAATCTCTCTTTGGATTGGATTTAGGCTCTTTATTAAAGCCGATTTTTGTATTGACCATATGTGGGAATTAGTGATGGTACTTTATCCTTGCTAAGAGTTCATTGTGTAATGCGCATGTTTAAAAAAAAAAAATCAATTCCTGTGCATAATAATAAAGACATCTGTGCAAAATAAAGAAAAATAAAAGCAAAACAAACAACCTATTTGGTCGAGGGAGAGCCCCAGTAAACAAACGCAAATCTACAGCAGGATACACTCCTCACAGCAGTAGGTCAGAGGCAGTGAACACTGGCAGAAATCCTTCAGCGACTCTGCGTTCGTTCTTTAACATGAGCATGCAAAAAAGGTCAAAAGAAAAAAAGCAAGCATTGATTGGATACTGGGTTCAGTCAGGTTGAAAGAGAGAGAGAAAGAGAGAGAGAGAAAATCACAAAGGAGGATCACAAAGTGTTTATGAATATAGTTGCTTGTTCTAGCTTTCAAAGGGCCTAATTAATTAAGCAAAGGGAAGGCCACTCTCACAATGCCTGTCAGCGTCAACAAAGGGCGTGTTGTTAAGCTCTGGCCTCCATATTCCCCCGTCGTCAGGCTCGGGCCGGCCACCTGAAGCAAAGCCCCGTTTTGCCACAGGCAAACACAGCTCTAATCAGCTGCTAATGGCCTCATTACATCTTAAAGTATCTCAGCGCGTGAAAAAAAGGCGTCTTGCTGGGGTCTGCAGGACACATGTTCCGCTGGAGCGAGGCTTTGAGATAGCGTCGCACGTTTCGTTGGTTTTTCATGTCTGTGCTCTTTGCCCGGGTCGGACTTAGGTAAGGTTAGCTGCACGCTATGAAGATATTGCCGATAGTGAAATTGTCGTGAAAACATCAAGACCATTGAGAGGAAAACTATTTAATATAATAATTATAATATATGCCATTTAGCAGACGCTTTTATCCAAAGCGACTTACAGTAGTGAATGCATACATTTGTCAGTATATGTGGTCCCAGTGGGGACCAGTGAACCCACAACCTAAGCGTTGCCAATGCCGTGCTCTACCAACTGAGCCACACAGAACCATATTTGAGAGGAATTCCCTCACAATGGTGAATATATATATACAGTATATATATTTGGTATATTTCAACAAAATTGTATAGATCTGAATAGTGACAAAGTGACACACTGATCTTTTATTTTTGTATGTGTAGTATACTGGGTGAAATACTATACACAGTATATATATTCTATTAAATATATATATATATAAAATATATATACTGTATATACTGTATTATAATGTATTATTTAATGATCGTGTTTAATGTTCAGTATCAGCTCCTCTGTTCAGCTGCAGCAAAGAGAGTCCTACACAGGTGTGCCTGTGCGAGACAGGAGGCTGTTGGTGACATGGCCGTTTGCGGAGGCGTTGGGCGGCGCGCTCTCAGTTAATACCCCTGGGCCCCTCGGTAGCGGACCTCTCTGGACTCAGCATTCCTGCGGGCGAGCCGGAGACACTGACTGCCTTTAATTTGCCAGGCGGCAGAGAGAGAGCTTCAGCCGGCCCTGTCTGGAAGGTTTCAATCGAGCTGAACTCTGGCCTCCCAGACTCTGGCTCAGCAGCATCACCGTGGCCGATGGATTGGCTGAGGAAATGACCGGACAGACGCGACACTCCTTCCTGCTCCGGGCGTGTGGGGGGGTGAAAGGGCGGCAGGAAAATAGATGACAACGCAGTCCCGCCACTGCCGCCGTTGTTGTTGAACTCAGAGATTTTTTTTAAAAACTGATGTTCGGAAGATGAGGTAACAAGATGAAAATGTTTGTAATTTATTTATTTATTACATTTTTAGAAGAAGGGACCTTTTCAGAAGGTATCTTGAAAATACCTTGAAAATATCTTGAAATGTTGCTCTTCTTTTTTTGTTGCCTAGAAGATGTGGACTTGTGTCTCTATCAATAATAGATTAAAGTTCTCTGAAATGGAATATCAAATGCATAGCATGCTAATTCAGCTTTACACTGTCAGCAGCATGTTTTTTGTTGTTGTCAGGAACTGCTTTGTAGACAACTACCGTCATTCTTAGAGGCGTTTTGTTTACCTCACGTCAAGGATTCCTCACATTAGTATTCTGTGTCTCCATCACACTTCCTGGCTGTAAAAATGGTTAAAGAAACCATTATGCCACAAACTAATTAATTTTTACCGCGTAAATTGGAAGCTCTGGCACTTATTCCCTTTAGCAGATTGTCAATTTGCTTCTGACCCTGAGCCGACCTTTTCGTGGAAACTAATTGCCTGAAGGGGGGAAGCTTGGTTTGTTTACCAAAAATACAGGAGGCAATATCTAATAAAGACCATTTAGGTAAATGATGTGTGTGCTAGTATCGAGACAGCTGGATTTATTCCTCCCAACCTAGTTTTTTTTCCAACCACGTGTGAAAGCGATATGCCGTATCATGACTCACCCCAAACAGCTGTTCGATTATAACAACGCGCAGAATATACAGCTTTATGTTTTCCACGAGCGGCGAACATTGATTGCAGCATCCTGCCGTACACGAGCGCTGACAGCGCCTAGGAACGGGCGAAGCTGAAGAGACCGCTCCGTAGTGGCAATCCACTCTGTAAAAAATGCCAATATTTTAATCTGGGACGTAAATCATTTTCATCAGCCGGCCGTTGCATATCTTAATGTGAACCCCTGAGTTTTTTGAATTTTTTCACATTTGATTTATGAGGATAATTTTATGAATTGATACGGCATGAACGCAGAAGGGGGGGGGGGGTGGCTGGCTGGGGAGTTGAGGGTGGATTCTGAGCGCTTTGGCCTGTCTCCTCTCTCTCGGTGTTCCTTACAAGCCGTCCTTCTGCCGCTGCTTAAGTGATGTGTTCGTCAATGATAATGTTGTATTCATTTAGAGTGATGATTGATATAGGAATAGATACAACGCGATTGAGAGGCAACCTTTGTCAATAAGAAGGCCAGATACTCCAAAGACTGTTTTGGTTTAATTGTGCTCATTATTGGAGATCTTTCATAGTTGTATTGACTTGCTGTCTAACTGTTGTTACTTACCTGATGGTTTCGTTGTTTAAATGTGGATGGACATTGGTATTGAACCTGATCCTTGGCCTGAAACAATTCTACACCTGACCTGTCCAGGACACAGTATGATTTTAAGACTTGTATTCTATGGCTCGGAGGATGCTATTCATTACAGAAAAATTTAGTTTTATTCATGTACAGGTAACTGACAAAATAAAGGAAACATTTGCGTAATTGAGGGATACAAAGTATATTGAAAGCAGGTGCTTCCACACAGGTGTTGTTCTTGAGTTTAACTAAGCAATTAGCATCCCATCATGCTTAGGGGTCATGTATAAAAATGCTGGGGCAGGCCCATTTATTTTGGCTACCATGGCTAGAAGAAGAGATCTCAGTGACTTTGAAAGAGGGGTGATTAGTGGGGCACGTTTGGCAGGAGCTTCAGTGATGAAGACAGCTCAGGAACAGTGTCTAAGGTGATGTTGGCCTGGAAGTCTGAGGGAAAGACATCATCAACTAGGGACAACTGTGGTCAAAACTGCATACTCCTGGACTGTGATGTCCATGCATTGAGTCATGATGCAAGGCAAAACAGATGAGAAACTGGAAGTCAGTTGCCTGACAATATATATCTAGGGCATGAGCAGGCAGTTTCATCAAGAACTTCACAAAGAGGAATACTATGGTTGGGTTTCAGGGCATAAACCCCTTATTACACCTGAAAATGCACGTTTGCGAGTAATGTGGTGCAAAGAGCACAGGCAGTGGTATACTGAGCAGTAGAAAAAAGTCATATGATCAGATGAGTCATCCTTCACCCTGTTCTCAACAAGCGGAAGAATGCATGTGTGGTGCACAGCAAAACAAACCTACAGGCCAGAGTGCTTGTTTTCCACGGTGAAGAGTTCTGGTGGCTCTGTTATGGTGTGGGCCAAATTTTCACGGAATGGTTTGAGTCCACTCAACTCCTTAGAGGGCAAGGTAAACAGCAATAAATACAAAGCCATTCTGAGTGATCACCTTCATCCTATGGTGAAGCATTTCTATCCTGATGGTGGTCTTTTCCAGGTTGACAATGCCCCCCACCCCACTTTGGGAAGCAAAATTTTGTCCAATAACTTATGTTATGTCAAAACATGGTTGCATCTTGGGGACAATCCATTTGAATTGAAAATCAGATGCCACGTCCATGCCAACATGCCCTTTAGAAGGGTTTCCAGAAAAAAGCCTCTACTGAGGAAATCAACAAAAATTAATGATCTGGAGTTTGCCACTAAACATTAGATCTCTGATTGGAATTGGGTGTTGATCAGATCGGAGCTTTTTGGGGGCCTCCCGCGTGGTCTAGTGGTTACAACCTTCGACGCTGGCTGCACTAGCCGTGCCAGAGTCGGCTCTGGCCGGGAGTGCCACCGGGGGCTCTGTAGTACCGGGTTACGGTTGACGGCCTGGCGAGTGTCGTCTCAGAGGAGACGATACTTTGCCTTCGTCACTACCGGTCACAGGGCTATGGCAGCAAACTCACATTACGAGGGGGGGATTGACTTGAAAATAGCAGCTGTCATTTTCTACCTATTTGGGAGAAAATGGGCTAAAATCTGAAACAAAACAAAAAATGTTTAAAAATGTAGCTTTTTGGCCATGCACACCAGTGGTGGGCTTGATTTCAAAAAAAGGATGCTCATGTTGAAAATAACTTCATAACTATGGTGACATAAGGTGGTGGATCTTTTGTGTTTTGTGGTTGTTTTTCGTCAACTGGTCCTGGAGCTCTTGTTAAGGTCAATGAAATCATAAACTCCAGCAAGTACCAAGACATTTTGGCCAAGAAACCCAGTTCCCTCTGCCAGGAAGCTGAAACTTGGCCGCAAATGGATCTTTCAGCAAGACAATGATCCCAAACATACCTCAAAATCAATTGCATCGGCAATCTCAGTCTCCGGACTTGAACCAGAACATCGAAAATGTGTCGTTTGAATTGAAGAGGGCAGTCTCATAACAATATATTGTTGGCACATACTGTATCTTTTTGGGGGAATATTATTTATTTGAGCAATTGCAACAGTGCACTCCAAAATCATTGAAAATACTTGGAGTATGCTTAAATCTCTCTATTTTGAATAATGCTTTGCCTTGACAAAAAAAGTCCCATTTTGCCTAAACTATTAAATTACCCCAAGAATATGAATCTAAGTGTTGTGAATGCAGGAGTTAGGGTTTGGCACATAGTAGGACGGACTCACAGTACACACATGCAGTTATATAAATGCATTATTTGTCCTCTTCATTATTTGTCCAAGAAACAAATAAATATTAATACAGGCGTTGGCAACGCAGATATTCATGTTCTTGGAGCCAGATGGCGTGTACTCATTGGAACCAACTAATCTCCCACTGCGCCTGTGAAAAAATCACAGTGTGATTTCACGGTTAATGTCAGTAGTGAGACTCTCTTTATCGCAAACAAAGATTGCAGCATCAAGGAAGAAGCAACGCACTTAATTGAAACTTCAAAATCAAGACCACTTCCATTTTGTTTTCTGCATTAGGGTTCAATCAAGCTGAGAATAAAGGCAAAGCCATTGCCTGTTTGTGATTACAGGTTTAAACCAATTATTGAGAGATGCCATCAACTGGGCTTCCGAGTTGCTAACATAGTCGTTCCAAACTTTTTCTAAACTTGTGATGAACCTCAAGCTTTATATCACTTTAGGAATCAAATGCACACGGTAGCCATTTTGGATATTGTAGGCTACAATTCGGACTGTGTGTTCACTGCAAACTTTAATACTGTCAATACGAATCCTGAAAAAGCAGATAAAGACTAAACATTATGCATCATAAGGCATATTTTGAAAAGGTCAGTGCATGGCCATTTTCTGTTGCTTTCAGATGAATTTCATACATTACAAATAATAAGTAATGCTGGTCTATTATGTGACTTAGATGATAAACCCTTGTTGATTATAGTCAGAAGGTAAAAATAAAAATGGATAATTATCCAAAATGACCACCATAGACAACCGTAACCCTCAGTATCTTTATGGGCCAGGGAGAAAGCACAGACTGGTTCAAATTTAGTTTGATGTTAAAGTAACCCCTCTTTTTCACTTCCGTTTGGCATCAGAAGAAGGATGCTTATGTCGAAAAGAATGTCACACCTACAGTGAAATGCGGTAATGGATCTTTGATGTCTTGTGGTTGTTTTGCATCGACTGATATACCTGTACTATCATGTTATTTGTTTGCCATTAGCAAGAGGTGCACAGCACACAGCACCACATGTTCCATAGTTAAAACCACACTACCCTCCCCTCAAGAATACATCAGACCTTTCACCTCAGCTGCACTGTTTTCTGCTAAATTTGGGCCTAGCAGTGATGTAAAATAAATTAGGTTTCAGATGCACTGTGCACTATTTCTGATGTTTGTTTATACTGCATGAATGGGAATTCAAATTTGATATCAGACTGCTAATACATTTTAAACGGGAATCTGAATACTTCTGATGTCAAACAGAAAATCTGAATACTGTGATTTGTGACAGGATTAGAAACAGTACACAAAAATATCCTGTGTCCAAGTATTTAACATTTGTGAACAGACACCTCTCCCCTTTAATTACTGTACCAAATCTGTCCATGTGGTTTTGAATGTATGAGATTTGAATGTTTGATTGTTTTTAATTGCTTTCATATAATTTTAGGGAGGATACATCAGTTTTTTTGGGGGGTAAAGTGAATGTGTATTTCAATGCAAATTCTCAGCTTTCAGAAATGATGAATATGCAGGGTAAGGTGATTTAGCTGACGTCATGGTCGTAGACACTGAGTCCATTTTAATTTCCCCACGGAAAGGCCTTTCTCTCCCACACACAATGCACAGCTCAGAATGGGGGGATGAAAGGCCACAGTGTTTTGCAAGTCAAAACCACAGGCCACATATATAATTGCATATATAGGATTATGACTGTATGTGCCATGACACCACTGTTCGTAGCGTTTCTGCGATGAGGTTTTTTTGGGGGACTGTGTGCACATTCAAGGGCTTCCAGTAGATATTAGAACAGCTGTTTCAGTGTCCTCTTTTAAAACCCCTTTAAAAAGTATACTTTTACACACTTGCTTTTAACCTTTGTTTTGTATTTTAACGAGTTTTTATTATTTTTATATTCTCATCTGTTTTGTGCTCTGTCTATGCTTTTGTCTTTTATTTTAATCCCTTTTCTTTGTGAAGCACTTTGTGCTGTATTGCTGGAAAGGTGCTATATAAAAAATAAAATAAAACAATAATAAAAAAGGGCTGACCTTCATGGTGTGGTTCATTTAGCATACCGCCATTCACACTTACAGCTCTGCGCCAGATTTAGGAACGAAGCAGGGCTTTCTGAGACTCTGACCTTTAAGCCATAATAACAAAAGGTCAAGGTCATTTTCATCTGAAAATTAAATATTATTTACCCGAGCCTATAAATGTACAGATCCTGGTGGTGCTGCAGAATTTCAGATTTGAATGATTGACCTTAAAAAGGTCACAGATGAATGCTCCGCCTTCTCCTGCCTTCTTGTGGGATCAGGTGCATGAGAGGGAACATTTCATTAAAGGGTTCTATATATATATATATATATATATATATATATATATATGTGTGTCAGGCAATGTACATATACTGTATGTGTCAAATGTACATGCACAAATTACACTATAATTACACTCATTAGTTCTAATGAAGAATACAATTAATAACAACCTAAAAATGTTACAACAAATAACAGTGGCAATCAATAAAAGCATTGGCGCTTTGCGATATATGATATAAAATATAATCCATATAATAGTCCAAATGATTCTGCTTTAGTTTTAATGCAATCTGCACATTAAACAGTGAAAATCAGGTGTTAAACACAATGGTGGACACTAAGGAAAGTACATTTACTTTACTTTTACTGTACTTAACTACATTTTTCAAGTATCTGTGCTTACTTAAATATTTCCAGTTTTACTTTTATTTTTACTTTTACTCCCCTACATTTCAAAGGCAAATGGGGTTTAAATGTAGGACTTTTTACTTTTACTGGAGTAATATTTTATCAGGGTATCTGTACTTTGACTCAAGTAAAGGGTTTGTATACTTCATCCACCACTTAAACGTAACAAAACATTTAATTATAAGTGTCATTGTTTTTCTTTTGTGTTCCCTTTTAATAATGACTCAAGTTAATTTTTTCATTCAACAAATGGCCTCCATTGGTCAGGTGATCCTGGCTCTTCTGACTCTTCTGTGTTTGTTGTTTTGCACCAATGCACCCTGCCTTTCCCACCCGGCTCGTCGTTTTCCTTTTGTTGGGGTGGCAGTGGCTCAGTGGTTAGCAACACGGGCTGGCAAGCAAAGGGTTGCTGGTTTGAATCTCAGGAAGAGTAAACAAAATTAACAATGAACTGGAAATTGGAGGGATGCCAGTTCACTTCCTGGGGCACTGCCAAAGTGCCTTTGAGCAAGGCAATGAACCCCTAAACTGCTCCAGGGGCACTGTACTATGGCTGACCCTGTGCTCAGACCTCTTTTAGGAGAGGTATACGGAAAGACAAATTCCAATTACCTTGTGTAACATGGCTAATAAAGAATATTACTATTAATAGAGGGAAAAAGTGTTTCAGTCGACAGACTGTCTTCATTGCAAACTTTATGTTGAGTATAAAAATAAAAAAAGTATAGATTTCTTGTCTCTTTCAATGATTCTTCAATGCAGCAATCGTCCTAAAAAAGTGTTTTTGAGCCATAGTGCGTCAGCAGTCACTTTTCTTACAAACAGATTTCTATAGATTTCCATTAATGGCATATTAATAAATGTTTTTTTAATTCTAATTTAAAATAGAGCACCTTGGAGTTTCGGAGTGCTTTGCAATTTATACAGACAAGCAATCTAGTTTCAGGTTGTTGTTTTTTTATACTCACCCTGCCCGGCCCTCGTTCCAAGGGGAACCATTTCTCTCATCCATATTTTCTTTCACCTTTTCATTTTTTAATGTTTTTTTTCTTGAATGAAATGTATGCAGAAATAACAGTCTTTTACTGCCATTTTGGTTGAATTTGAAAAGTGAAAAGTGTGTCAACTACAGAACGGGCTACGACAGATTAATAGTCAGAGTTGTCACACTCCAAGTTCAAATCATAACATATTGGTTCATTTTAAATGATAATTTGTTTGGACGAAGTACCTGCTAACTTCATCACAAATGCATCCTATAAATGTAGCCGAATGATTGGGCACTAATATTAATTACTGACTCATAGATACCTCATAGACACCTTTTGGGAAAAAAGTCAAGTAGTTACACTAGGGGTGGGCAAGGAGGGCCATATCCATTTCTGGATTTCATGCCAACTTCTGCTCTTAATTATTTAATTAGCCCCAATCATTTACGTGATCTGACATTTTGGTTAAATTTCTTGATAGGCCCATGAATGGCAGCTGAAGACTGTTCCTGTGTTTCCATATGAAACATGTTACTGTGGTCTAATCTACAAGTGAACCAGCATAGGCGTATCCAACTAATTAGCTAATTGAGCCACAGGGGTAATTGGTAGAAACAAAAACCTGCATACACACACTGGCCCTCCAGGACTGGAATTGCCCACCCCTGAGTTACACTATCAGTCTTTTATCTAAGTTCAGTGTTGTTTGATTTATATGTAGCATTCCTGAAACATATAACACGTTAGAAATGACTACAGTTCCTAGGTTTGTCTCAGTTTAGGGTGCACTGATGTCACAGATCCAGATTAAAGTTCCCCCCCATCACACTGTCCATGGAAAGACAACTTGTGGTAAAATCCCCAGCGTAAAGTCGAAGAGAAAGTTTATTGTGGTTAGATTGAATCGGGGGCCTTTCTCATCTCCATTAATGAGACAGCAGCAGACATCTTACACAAGCTATGTCTGCATTCACACATTCATACTGTACATGGCACCAGACAGATATTCTTTGGTCTGTTTATGTATGCTTGTTTTTGCCATTTTTCGCCATGGTGGTCTTTGTTCCCCCAAATGTGAAGGCAGGTTTGCACTACAGATTTAGTAAGTGTGTCTTTATTCAAGAACAACCTTTCATTACGATTTTGACTTCCTCGTGCCACGCTGTGTCTTTTATTCCAAACGGCAGCGTTTTTAATTAATTGCCCCCCCCCCTCCCCTTTACAATGGGGGGAGAAGGGCAATCTTCCCTGCATTGTTCCTGCAGCGCTTGTTTAATCTCAGAGATGCACTGCCATTATACAGCATGCGCCTCATTACCATAAAGGTTAAGAAACGCAGGAAACGCTGGTGAATCCAGAGTGCTTTTCCTTCCCCACCCTGAGTTCAGCTTCGTCTCCTAATACAAACGAGACACTTTTGTAACCACGGCGAAACGTAAAATGCATTGTTACTCATCTTCAAAACTTACTGTTATCCGACGAACACATCTCTATGTTTATTTGCAAGACTTTAGCCCCGGATAAATAGATCTAAGATTATTGTTTTAATTATATAACTGGCACCGTTAAGGCTAGGGAGCAATTGTTTGGATGTCATTGTGTAAGCTTGCTTGCTCCATTGAAGCCATTAGATATGTAATTGAATCATGAGTACTTCAGCAAATGGGGGACAATAATGCAATTTACATAAAGTACACAGAAAACAAGTGTGCCGTGGTAATGACCAACAAAATAAGTAATTGAGTTTCAAGCGATGGGCATCTCAACTCAAGACCAATCCGGGAGACATGGCACAAAACCCTGGAACAAACATGAAGGGAATATGAATGTTTCTGGGAAGGAATGTTTATTCATTTTTTACATTTATTTAACCAATTTTGTTTTGCTCTATGAACATCAGTGATATCATAAACATATAATCAGGGTATTGATCCCATTTTGCGAGTTTCCATTTCCTCACACAAAGACCAAAACAACCACGAGACCAAAGGAATTATAAATCTCATCACTTCTTCAAATCTCAACAAAAAAATCATAAAATATCATTGTCTTCTCCAAAAGAATGAATGGCTTCTAAGTCATGCGTTTATTGCACAAAGAGCAATGTTGACACTATTCTCAGTTGTATTAGTGAAATTATTTTTTTAGGGGAAAAAGGAAACCTTAATTATTTTTAATTTATGCAAATGAGCCCTTGATATAACCATGAGTGTGTACATATACATCATCTGGTTCTTATATAGCTCTAGTTTGTGCCATAGTCAGAGTTTAAATGAACACATCAAAACAGCTCTGATCAATGTAAAAACAAACAACGTCCAAACCTGCACACTCATTACTTTGTTTCACCATTTCAAAGGTCCGAGTTTCATTATTAGAAAATCACACACATTCAGAAAACATACGCTGTGGAAACTGCCCGTGCTTATGAAGCAGTTCTGGGCGTCCTCATTACCATAGGCATAACACATTTCTACGATTTGTGCAATTTTCGGTTCGAAAACGGTTGCCCTCTAATCTGTTTACCCTTTTTTTACACGTTCAATTTTGTATGCATGGGGGCATTTTATTTCACATTAGTTATTAGTAGATATTGATCACATTTAAACTGTGGGGGGAAAAATATTCCTTGGAAACCCATAAGCAGCGTCTCTGCATTATATTTGGGCGTCTGCGGCCTAATCTACAAATCCAGACAAGTCAGGGGGATTATTTGCATTATCTCCTGAGTCTTCCTCAGCTACTTTCATTTTTGTTTTGGTGAAAAGAAAACGCGGGTGCTTCTTTAACACAGCAAAAAAAAAACTGTCCTACTGCTACTGCTGGCTTAAAACATGTACTGTGGACCTCTATATAAATACCCTTCCGCACAATTTTTTTTTTTAAATCACTCTAAAAAAAAAAACACTCACTCCTGAAACAAGGATTTGCTCTTTTTATTTAATTGCAATTAATTGATTGTTGAGTATGTCCACTGCTGGCAGGCGGCTGGTGCCTTTACTGCCAGTTCAGGAGGCCCTGTGGCTAGCCGGCTCCGGCGTGCTATCTGACTGCACCACAACCGAAAGTGAATCAGAGTTCTGAAGCAGAACAGAGGATTATCTGCCCCTCAAAGACTTTGCCTGGAATCAGGCCCATTGTCTCGCAGTCATTTGAATAACAATGCTCTGTGTAAGCTGACATTTTTCAATTGTACAATATCAGACAGACCATGAAGAATACAGTAGTTTAAAACACGGACAGAGTATATATGAGCACTACAGGCTCTGGCAGGAGGCGGCCGATAAGAAACGTGCTGAGTGCAGGCAGACACACACATGGCCAAGACTGCATTGTTTTTGGCCCTGCCTCACAGTGCACTTCTGCTGTTGCATTATTGTGGCCTTTAGAATGTGACACAGAGAGTTGTCGATGCCTGGAACAGCTTGCCAAGTCGGGTAAAGTCCAGGCTAGATGCAGTACTAGATACTCTTTAGATTAGGACATGACGAGCCTAGATGGGCTGAACAGGCCGTTCTTCTCATTATGTATTCTTATGTTCTTCTTACTATAATAAACAGAGCCTGCCATTAAATACTCTGTTATGCAGAATACACATTATTATTATTTTTATTTTTTTGGGGGTCGTTTGAATCATTCTAACATGTGGACCATCCTGACCCCTTTACATGTGTTTTGATTGATTTGTCCTGTTGTATTGGCGTTGCTTGGAAGCAGGGGTTGATATGTGATACTGATTTTGAAATAAAAACCACACAATGGTTTCACTGTAAAAAGCTCCATGAGCAAGCTAGCTAGTCTCAGTTGACTTCATAACCTAAAATGAGACTAAAACCCCAACTCTTCGGACTCCACTACCACTGATTCTATACATTAATTAACTGCCATCACCACTGTTTACATGTGTGCACCTGCCAACAATGATGCCAACACTTTTGTAAGTCCCTCTGGAAAAATGCCAAAAATGTAAAATATAAATGTAAAATGTAGCCAAATTCTTGATAGCTACTTACATCTTCAGACTCCACTACCACTGATTCTCTACATGAATTAACTTCCATCACCACTGTCTACATGTTTAAATAAATAGAAACTACTAACTTTTCTTTCCCTGTGTTACAGGTACGGTGTGCAGTTGCCAACAATTATGTCTATTGCTGTATTATGTAAAATGACGGCAAACACAACTTTGTGGACCAGACCCTATTGTGTTGTGGCAGGGGGAATGTGTGTGCAGTCTCTGTACATCATCGCTGATCTGTTGTGATTCTTTGTCGTAATGACCATATGTGGCTGTCACACTGGATTTGAGCAAAACCACGTGACCGAGGAGTGGGTTTTGGGCTCATCAAATTGCCACATCACCCATCTACAAACCCGTACTCCCAGTGAGTTTTCAAGAAACTGTCTGGATTTATAGCCCTTTTTTCCCCAAAAAAGTGACAGAACAAGAACAATAGCAATATGGTGCCTACACACCTTGGGTATCCCTAACAATAATAACAATCAAATATTTAAACATGTAGGGAAATTTGATTTGAAACTCAAATAAACTCCTGATATTTGGAGCTTGTATTTTTTGTTTGTGATAATGCGCTGGTGTGATGCTTGTTCTGAGGGGCACTCTCTGACTGCGGGCCTGGGTAGGGAGGTGTGTCCATGACCATCATAACAGCACCCAATCAGACGGTTCTTAAAACCCCTCCATCCCTGAGGAGCTCACAGCACCTATCCTCCCTGCCCTAATTAGGACAGCAACACTGACTGAACAGTGAGCGTAACAGCTGGGGGGTTTTCTTCCTGGTTTGAGAATGGTGGCAACCAGTGACAGTGCCGTTTGCAGTCCAACAGAAGTTATGTATTGGTAAAAAAATTTTTTTAAACCCTTTACCATTAGGGGTGTAATGGTAGGCCTACACGTATTCATACCGAACCGTTCAGTACAGGACTTTCGGTTCGGTACGCACTGTGAACCGAACGAATTCAATCTTGCTTGCCACTGACGCATGTGCATAAACTTTTTTGTGTGCGGTTGCAGCAGTATTCACTGACTTTTTTATTTATTTAAGAAATAAATATGTGTGCCTTACTTTGTTCAGTAAATGATGGCCAATTAGCCACTGTTTACAAAGTTCATAATAAATTAAAAGCAATTTTACGAAAACGTACCGAACCGTGACTTCAAAACCGGAACTGTGATTTCTGTGTACCGCTACACCCCTATTTACCACTGACATGGGAGAGTGGATCTACTGTATCAACTGCCTTAGAATTTTGACCCAAATGATTTCTTCAGTGAATTATGCAAATGTTATATGTCTTTGATTCTTGTACAACCTTATGTGTTTGATGGTTTCTGAAGTTAGAGATGGTTTCAGTGCTGATAAAAAAATATTGTGGCTGGCCAACTCGTTGCTCTGGGTTATGGACAACGTGCGTTGTTAAATCTAGGCCAGAGTTTTGTCCTGCTGTTGCAAACACACTCTGTCCTGCATTGTTGGTTATACTATCACCGGAAGGAAATGACCAAAACCTCTGACAAAAGCTGTTTGTGATGAGAAATGAACAGAAATCTAAAATATTTCAAAAAGATTGCATACTTAATAGAGCATCTGCACACTCGACGGTGAATATGAAATTGTGCATTCCATTCCGTTCTTACTGGCGTTTCTGCAAACACGTTTCATTCTTTGTTTTAACAATCTATCACAGCAATGTCTGGTATGATTGCTCAAACAAATTTAGTTTTAGAGGTAATATGGCTATGGCACCTCTCCGCGTAATTGCTTGCCGGTAGGCAAATCTATTACATCCTTAGTTTCCATGAGCAACGCCAGCTTTGCAGACACCAAAAATAAATAAATAAAAGGTCAAAGAATTCAGAGCTGTGGATTGGCTGCTTTAGGGTCAAACTTCAAAAATGCCATTAACTTTCCCGTCTCTTCCATTACTATGTTGCTGTGGTCCATATCCCTAAAGCTAATTACGTGGTATGACTGCACATTTCTAATTGTTTGCCACCAAAGAAAAAAAAGAAAAAGCTTCTCTAAGCTTGATTAACAGCGTTCAACGGCGTTCATAACAGTCTCGGCCTGCGCCCCCCGAATAAGGCAGAATCTGAGAAAGAAATCAATGAGATTTAATAAGATCAGGAACAATCACTTACAATAGTGCATCAATCACGCAAAGTAATAGCTGGAGGATTTGATAGGGTCTTGAACCGTTTGAGGGATTCATAACCGGTACTCGTTAATGATTTGTTCATTTGCATTTTATCAAGCCAGCAGCAGCTGACAAACAGAAGGGGGCAATTAGTTAATGTGTTTGCCTAAACTCATCAGACTTTGCAATTAGGGTAAAGACAGATAATGGGGAACAATTTATCAGTTAACGAGTAATCAGTACAATAATCTCAAGCATGTTGCCGGGCTAACTCTTCATAGCTCTCATAGCGCGCACAGTAAAATGTTTTTTTCTTTTTCCCTTCTAATTACAACAGACGGCACAGCGAGAAAAGGCGAGGCATATTTCATGTGAGAATAAAGATATTAGACATTCAATTTTGTGTGTAATTAATCCTGCATCAAAGCGCTAATTATGAAGCTGTCTAGATTACATCTACTTTAGCGATGGCTGCTGCGCTTTCAGCTGCTCCGAGCAATATTTTCAACAAAGTCAACAAAGCGTTTATTTCTCAACAAGCAGAGAGGAAACGGAGAGGTATCTTTCCCTCGCGCTATGGGGCATCAGTCCTCTCGAGCGCACGGGTTGCCCCGGCCCGCGTGTAGTACTTGCAGATATTTTGAGGGGGAACGCAGATGTGGATTTCACTAAGACTCATTTTGTGTTTTCCATTCTTAATTTCCTGTTTTTTTTTGTTTCTCTTGCAAAGATGCACAAAGGCCGCCCTGCCTTTCTGTCCTGGGGAAAATTCTGACACGCGGACCTCAGAATAACACAGATGAATGTTTACTTCTTTATTTATTTTTTACTACTCTCTCAGTGTTGCAGAAATCAAATCCAAGTCCAAACAAATGCCTTTAAATGTCAAGGTCCGAAATAATATCCACCTTTTCTGTTTTAACATTGCCAAATTTGGTAGCATTTACAGTAGCAATGTTTCTTATGAGGTTCGCACCCACTCCCCAGACACAAAAAAAACATTTTAATATGCTTGAAAAAATGGAAGTAGGCAATATTATCTTTCTCTGTTTAAACAATAATTTCTCCCAAATAATTCTGAATTCATTTTTGAAACCACCTAACTACACACAAAACACTGAAACATGAGAAAATGTCAAACAAAACCCACAATGAAAACACACCATTAGCTTAATAAAAAGTTGACAAAGTAGGCTACTATAGTTCTCGGCTGTTTAAAATGTTTAACTGCTTATATTAAAGACGGATGCGGCGCCTTGAAATAAAGTTATTTCGCCTCGCCGATGTGACTCGTACACTTTGTGTGATCGACTAATTTTTCACTGCGAAGAGATCGGCGGTCCTTACAGTGTGGGGAGTTTGAAGACAGACGCTGCACCTGGTGAAACCAGTGAGATGTTAACCTTGGAGAAATGAAAGAGAGATGAATACAAATAATGAAACAGCATGAGGAGCAATGCAGAAAGGTGTGGGAGGGTCGGGGGGGGGGGTAATGCTCATCTGGGAGACACACAAGGAGTGGGCCTTCACAGGAAAAGCGGCATGCAAAATTGAAAAGAGGGGTCTGGCAAAGCAAGAAAGCAGGCAAGGATGAATAAAACAAATCAGGGCTTGACTCGCGGTGATTTGAAGAAAAAAAAATTCTGTGTCTTCATTTACGCAGGAGAATAATAAAGCATCCCTACAGGAGCCAAGCCGAGCACGGGGGCCCAGGCGACATGTAAGGGATGAAAAATTAATTAAAAGAAGTGCAAAGAAGAAAGTGAGGATTGAAAATAAATAAGGCGGAATTGCGAAACAGCGGGTCTTGTACTTCACTGCTCGGCGAAGGTGGCATACCCATGGTGAAAAATTGAACAGCGCTCTCGCCTCGCCTTAGAGAATAAAGTTTGTGTTTTTTTATGTGTGCATTTCTGGCAGAACTTTTGTCACAGAGATGAAAAAACCTTTTTTTTTCTTTTCTTTTTTTCTCCTGGTGATCATTATGTGAATAATACAATCAAAGCTTCGCACAGAGAGCATATTTTAGACCCACTGTAATGATGAAAGACAATGGCATTGAGTCGGGCTCCCATTACCGGCTGGTTTCACACGAAGGGGCCCTCGTAAAGACCACTGGCCCGCGAGCCGCTGACTCCTGGACCCACGTCGCTCAGGGCTTCCGGGGCAATGTGGCACGTTTGCGTTTCGTAAAGCGATTCATTTCCCCATCGTCGGTTAAACAGAGCACGTGCATAACGAGAAACACATTAGCTGTCACGGACAAATGTTTGCGCTCGCGGTGCTCTTCGCAGTGACAAACCCCAGACCCCGTGCCAGCATTCACGAGTCACCACAACCCCCGGCTGCCAAGAGCTGAGCAGTCTGGCTCGTTTAAGTCACGCACGCGACTCCTACTTCAGGATCAAGTGAAGGCCGCGTTCCCCTGAACTCTCCTCGTTTCCCATTTCCGTAATCTTAACGTTTCAGTTCCACCGCGTTTCTGAGTGCGAGTAGTAGCACCACAGCGCTCACGCTTTAACGGCGACTTTTCAATACATGGTCTGTTTACTTATCAATGAAATCATCAAATGCATTTAAAACATTTATTTTTTTAGCATGGTTGTTAGCCAGTAGGCTGCTTTTCATTGGTAGTTCCAGACTCCATTGCAATGACCTGGTACACAAAATATAACGTGATTGAAAGCATTGCTTTCATTGCAGTGAGCTTTGCATGTCAATACCAGTTTGGGTGTGTATGCAATGAGCGGCTCCCAATAGGACACAGTGCAACACTAAACTATGTTCTTCCCAAGATGCACTGCCAGGATGATTATAAAATGATTATTAAAAACCTGGTGTCCATTTATTGTCATGCTTGGGCTAATTTTTCAGATATGCCACATGCCAGAGTGATATGAAATCATGCAGTAGTGTTCTGGAACACTCTTTTTAAGCAACGCAGCTCAATTCTCACGTGCTTCAGAGTTGGGTGGTAGCTGTAGCACAATTAGCATACGTCTTGGCAAAGAGGGTTGGAGGACAGGATGTGGTTGACTTTTTACGTGCCATTTTTGTTGTTGTTGAGCTGAGTAAGCAGCAGCTGTCAGTGTTATAATGTTTTGTCCAGTCAGTGCCACGTGACATTAATACACTCACAGAAGTGTTATACTGAAGTGAGTATATTAATACTAGATAATATACTATTTTTTAGTGTGAATCCTACCCTGGAAATGTCCTGCTGTTAGCTGGACATGTTCTTCTCCTTTACAGTGTCAGATCTCCTCACTATACACTTCTTCATAGGCGATAACCAGTGTTGATGTAGAGATCATTATTGCTGGTGAAACTCGCTTGCATTTGTTTTGAAAAATGTTATACCAAGCAAAGCACTGAGCAATCAAATCTTATTTGTTTAGCAGGTTTACTTGTCAACATTTTTACAGAGTTTACATTTTACATTTACATTTTAGGCATTTAGCAGATGCTCTTGTCCAGTGTGATAAAAGTGCATTTATACATGGTAAGATTAAACATGGTTAGTGCAAGAGATCAGTGTAGTAACATTGTAATAGACATCATTGTTGGCAGCTGCACACCGTACCTGTAACACAGGGAGATAATTATTATTATTATTATTACTTTTTTTCATTTCATTTTGAACATTGCTGCTTATTTACTTGAGAAGTATCAATCAATGTTTGCAAAGTTTATTTGTATAGCAAATTTTACAAAACATTTGTCACAATACACTTTACAATTACACATTTTTAAACATGTAGACAGTGGTGATGGCAGTTAATTAATGCATAGAGTCAGTGGTAGTGAAGTCTGAAGAGGCGGGTTTTGAGTGGTGGGGTGGGATGGGTGGACAGTGGGTTGGTGGGTCAGTGGTGGGCTGGGATGGGTGGACAGTGGGTCGGTGGCGGGCTTTGAGGATGGAGCGCGCTTGGGACTCGGTGAGAGAGGGTATGGGCGATTATGGAAAAGCAACGTGTGGCAGTAGGGACAGATTAACTTGGCGTGGAGGATCTCAGCAGTCATGAGAAGGGCAGGAAATAGACCCACCTCAACAAGAGCGCGCCTGTGAGCAGTGGCAGTAAGGAGAAGAGTCCGTCCCACATGGCTCTATAGGCTACGCTCTTCCCCAGCACTGTGTCTACACTGTAATCAATCATAAGCCTGATTGTAATTCCTATTTTTAATTCTTTGCATTTTTAGCCTAGACTTAAACACTGTAGTGGGGCTCTGTCAGAGACAGCTCTACCACCCAAACTTCTTTGAATGCTGCAATTTTGCAGGTGATTTAATGCCCTGTAAATAGTATGCTTGAATGTATCATCACTTATATTAATTTCATTTCAGTTCTAGGTATATTTAGGTTTTGTGTCTAGGTTTTGTAACCAGGAAAGCAAAAGCTTGAATTTAGAAATTTGTTTGCATGATGAAACAGTTTTACTCAGTTTATATTTGTTTCTTATTTCATACTGAACAATAAAAGTTATGAAATGTCTACACCCCTAGCGTGCATTGATATATGCCTCTATATTAAACATTTTCACTTTGTGAATGTTTTTCCGATATGATTTCCCTGTGTATAGGAGTGGCTCTGGAGTTACAGTCGACAACTTGGCGAGTGCTGGCTCAGAGGAAACGATACCCTGCCTTTGTCACTGCCGACCTCAGGGCTACGGCAACAAACTCACAATACAAGGTGGGGATTGACATGAAAAGAGTAATTGGCTACTAAATTGGGAGAAAAATGGGAGAAAATCTGAAACAAAATCTTTTTAGAAAAGGTGGGGTCATTCTGAAGGTCGTTTGACATGTTTAACCAACTCTTAGCTGCATCTTTATCGATACGATATGTACCGGCAGTATTTTATCGGCAGTATGTACCTGGTCAGCATCAAATTGACTGATGCACAGCACAAGACAAAAGACGTCGTAACCTGTGTGAATCGTAACAGCTTTTCAAGCTGGGATTTTTGGTCAAAGAGGGATTAGGTCATTAATTTTGTCATCGAGGTAGGGGGAACAATTTTAGGTAAAAACCATAGGCCCGTATCTCTCAAACCATATCGTAGGGAGCAAATCCACGATGCACAGTTTGTCAAGCTGTCCACAAATATACTGGAACTGACTGGAATTTCGCAATGACTTATTTGACCTAATGATCTAGAACATTGAAATTGCTCCACCCCAAAGGCAATTTCAGGGGTGCAGTGGGGCGATTTAAATGGCCTGTGGTGCACGCTCAGGCACAGGATATTTCTGTTGCCCCCTCTGCGCCCCTGCCCCCCTGCCATACTCTCCCAAACTCAATGTGGTTCTCCTTCTGGCCTCATTAATACAAGGTGCTTTACGGCCCCTCTGTCTGGCGCATTTGGGTGAAATACGTTTAATGTAGTATTCTAAGCAGGAAGATGACGGACAGCTAATTGCGTCGGCTCAGCTTCCCGCGTGTGGATCCATGACCTGAATGTCATGTGGTCAGACTCCTCCGGGGGGACAGTGGAGGAGAGGGGAAATGTCATCCTCAGGGTTAAGGCTTCCTCCATTTTCCATTTTTCACTGAATTTTCTCTCGCTCTAATTGTCCTACCCAAGTCTCAACATATCTTCCCTTAGATGATATCTTTTTTTTTTTAAGAAAAGAGAAAAACTAGTAAGGGAAACAAAATTATTATTGTAAACCTTTATCAAGATGAGTGCTCATGAAAGGTGCTTTGAAGATGCAAGAGCAGATTTCAATTTTGGGATGCTCTTGAACTGCGGAGAGTGGCTTTGAACATTGGGGGAAAACATTGCGAATCACCTTAAAGTCAAAATGTCCCACTGTTATCTGTGTTATATTCCTGTGACCTCAATAGGAAGAGCATCATGATGCAGGCTAAGAATAACCTTAAATGACAGCACGCATGCAATCAGGTTTGAGTTCTCAAGATACATATTATCTGACATATTTATTTTATAAATAAATACACATATAAACATATGATTTTTATCTATATATTTTTGGTATAAATATATACATTTTGTCCATGTCTTCTGGGCTGTCTGGGCTGTAGTGCAGGGTATGTATAATGTTGCTCTGAATTAAATGCTCAGTATATTCAGTTTGTTCAGTGTGTCCTCTATGTGTGCCAAAAAAAAGCGAAGCGATGGGGCTTTTTCAGAAAATAGAATTCGATGACATTCATGTCGTCTAATTTAGTAATTTAGTCCTGGAAGCTCTTCTGTGAATAAAGAATACCAGTCTCCTTAGTTTGATTAGCTTACCTTTCAAATGGATAAGATTGATTCTGTATTATCATCGCTATAGCAACACATTTTGGCAACTTCTTTTGGAAGTTCTCTTTAAATATACAGGGCACTTTTGCGACTGGGCCGCTTTTAAAGAGTTTTCTTCCTTAAATGTAAAGAATAAAAGGGGAAACTTCAAAGAGTTATGATATTCACGTAATGGGAATATTTCTTTGTGCTTCACTGGATGTGTCAAGATTTTTCTCTGCATCAGCTCTTTGTCATTTATTTATTGGCATGTATATGTCTGTTTTGATTATACGGGTAGGGAGTATGTGTGAAAAGTACTAGAGGGACGCACTACTTCCTTGCCCTAAGTTTGAGTTGCAGGGAATTCGCCTTTGAAGCTATAAGACAATGTGCACACATGAAGAACAGTATAGGTTCATTTGGAAACATTATTTACTGAAGGAAAAAATGCCCAAGGATAATAAGATGTCAAAATACGAACACTTTTTTCATCAGGTAAAGTGCGATTTCATCCAAACTGTCTGACCTTACCTTCCTAGAAAACATTTGAATCGGGTTATTTTGTATTCCATACATAAACAAATGTACCTTATTGACATATTTTTCTTCCCCAGCTTGAACTGAAAACAAAATGCGTTTAAAGTCATCATTAATCTTCTTGCACTGTATATTTAATGACTTTTATGAATGAATGTAAGACGAGAAATTACTAATTGACTTCAGTCCGAGCACAATTTTTAAGGCACTTAATATTATTGATCTACACATTTTTTATTATTTTTTTGCTCAAATAATCTTGTATACCTTGTATACCAAAAAAAAAACTGCTTGAATCTGCCTTTAGTTTGCAAGTGCGGACTTTAAAACCTAGTCGTACGATGTCAGCGTCTATTAAAGAACCATCTCTCAGATGTGTTTGCAGTTCACTGAAAGCACATTGTTTACTCCCGTCTGTAGCAGACAGCCTCCAGGTACGTATAGGCACACAAAGGTTGCAGGGGTTTTTTTATACAAAAGGGAAAATATGAAAAGCCAGGTTAGTTCAAGGGTTTTAATTTTAATTTAGACTGTGCCTCAAATCATGAAATAATTATCAGGATGTTGAAGGACTCCAGGCACATTGTTAAAAGCACTGCAGCAACTGTTAATTTTATTTTCATTTATTAGCACACTATTTCCTGAAGGTATTTAGACTAATGAGATTTTAGGAAGCTGATGGGTGATCTTTATATCTCCTGTCAGTAAACTATTGATTTTTTTTCCAATGTGCTTCACAGCGAAACTGAATGTTTTTACTCCCTATTTTCACCCTTCAGGAAGGAATCAGTATACTGTGGCCCCATTTTGGGTCAGGTCTTGGTGTGTGGTCAACATTCACGTAAGGCCTGTGAGGCTAAAATAACAGCTTGAGGAAGAAGTGGACCTGCCAGGAAGTCTGGTGTTGCAGTATACCGGACAGCAGTGTGTTTGTGAAACACATGTATGCATCTATAATTCATAAACTTCTTTTATTTTTATTTTACAGCTTTCCCTTACTGTAAACATCAAAGGGTGTGTGTGTGTGTGTGTGCGCGCGCATGTGCATGTGCGTGTTTGTGTGGAAATTCAGTTGCATGAAAATAGTACCCTATAATGCAGCTGGACCTTTAGCAGTGACTAGTCCACAAAGCTTTATTGTTCCGTCCATGTTGAGATACTTTATATGGTGTGAGGTAGCTTTAAGATCATCGCATCATGTACACTGCCACAACAACACAATTTATATTGTAAATCACCCACGCACTTCAGTACTAATGCCCCCCAAAATGAAGTACAGGAAAAAGATAACACTTTTTGTTTTAAGAAGGTCTTCACTGTGGTTTATCAGCAGGGCAGAAAAGTAGGGAATGCTTGAATAAATAATGAATGAATGAATGAACTGAGCCTGAAGCCGCTGTTCCTTCAGAGACCAATGATTTGCACCCTTTTCGATAGAGTTTGGGAGAAAAACAATAATGGAATGAGAAGACATGCTTGTGCTCATAATTATAGAAAGTCTAGTTTTTTATTTTCCATTTATCAGACATTTTGAAGACTTGGTGTCACTCCAGTGATGATGCAAACAGTATCTGGAGCTGTCCAGAGACTTTAGGCCTCAAACTTATTTTTGTCTTTTTTTGTGTATTTATTTTTCTTCTCGTAGTGAAACAACAACTTAAAGTGACAGTAGCTCGGTCAGTGACCATTTTAAATATCTCAAAAATCTGTAAAAAACGATAATGGGTTAAAAAATGTCACACTGACAAGTCACACTGACAAGGCAGTGCACACCGCATTGGACCAGCCAAAATACGGTTCGTTAGACCGCTATGCTATCCGCCGCCCCCTCACACTAAAATTTAACCAAGGTTTGGAAAATCCCACAGCTCTTATCACCAGGACAGTGTGGGAGTCTTTCAATCACACCTCTCTGGTGTCTAAACGTTTAGCGATGAATGTGAGCGAGTGCTACTTTTGTTTTTGTTTTACATTTTTGTGACTGCTGACATTATGATGATATTTGTTCTAGAATAGTAAAATAAAGAACTATTAAAACTATTTAATTTCTAAACATTAGGGAAAGAATACCATAGTGGTTAGATTGAATAAACCCCATATAAAAGTTGTTGTAAACCTGAGGCTACTGTAGCCATAGCAACAAAAATGTGAGAGGCCACATATTCTGTGCGCTCTGGATAAGGTGAGTATGTTTCTAAGCATTTGATGCACAGGTCAGGAGGCAAATTTACTACCAGATCACTTGCCCCATATATAGTGCACACACACACACACACACACATCCACACACAAATACATACACACACACACATATACACATTCACACACACAAACACACAAGCACATCCACACACAAACACACATCCACACACATATAGATACATATATATATATATACATACATGTGTGTGTAAGGAATAAACCACTCCAAGCCATGTGTTCTCAGGATATATGCACACGCCTGGAGTGGTGTTGAGTGCCGTTCCCACCCCAGAAGTGTGTGTATATACATATATATATATTGTGGATTGGATATTTTGGATTTGGATATATATACTGTATATACTGTATATGGGTCAATGATGTGCCATGGGAATTTGTGTCTACAAGCAATACATTAATTTGAAATTATAATGAATGTGTACAAACTTTATACAAATGTATAGAATCATGTTTGCTTTATAGAACAAAGTAAATGCTTTTGTTAAACAATTACGTTTTTACAAAATGTGATTGTGTTTAAGTGCCAAAATGTCATTCGGCAACGCTGTCTGCACTAAAAATAAAACATGAAAAACTGTTATAAAATGTAAAACAAATATCATGAAAAATAAATAAACACTCAGATGTGATACCATATTACAGTGAATCATTTACCATAAAGGCTGAATGTCATCCGGAGAAACAAAATCATGTCATTCAGTAAAATATTAATAAATAAATTGATCATTTATTCCACCAAAATATCTGATGATAATCACAAATGGTTGAACAATATGAATATTAAATGAATGTATCATATTTTTTCACTTTTCTACTGTAAAGTTAGAGAAGTGACTTTTACGAAAGTGGAGTTGTTTCACCTAAAACAATAGATATTCCATATTAAATATTTGTTTGATGGAAATTGTAATCAATTCTTATTAGTCTAATAGCTTACTTATATCATGGCTACCTGCCACAAAAACATATTAAATTGCAAAAGTATAAACAATTCTAATCGTTATCATGTAAAAATGATCCTATTTTGGCATTTTGGTATAAATCCACCAATAAATACAGATCCTCATTTGGAAGAGATGAGAGTATTCATTACTTGCACAGTAAATGGCGATATTTGATATGTAGATAGAGGTATTTGTAAAACTGTTGGAAAAGGATCTTTATTCCAGTCACATACTTGTTGTCAAGAACACAGGCAGAATTATATTAAAAAGCCTGTTAGCTTGAGTCATGATTTGCTCAAAGCAACATTAGAAATGAAGGGTAGGATAGAAAAGATGTAAGTTAACAGTGGTAACGTTAGCTAGCTAGCTAACATTAATGACCTAACTTAACAAGCTTGTAAACTAGCGAAGTACAGTACGCTGTCGTAGCAAGCTAACTTAGCTAGCTAAGTGACCTAACGATGCATAAAGCCAGCTTGCTATCAGAGTTTGTGAGACCATAGCCAAGGAGCTAGAACAAGTTAATAGTGGTGCTAGCTCCTTAGATGATGTTAGCAAACATTTCATGTATGTATTACATAGCTTGCTAACATGTCTGGCTAGTAACATCTGGAAAGCTAGCTGCAACTGCCCTGCTGATATTACAATTTTTGTTGCAAACTGGATTTATGCATTGTTAGGTAACTAATCTAGCTAGCTAGCTGTACTTACTAGTGGAGAGAGAGATGGAGAGGAGTTGCAATCGGGAGTTCGTGAGAGAAACATGAATGACAGTCTTGCGGCTTGTTTTTTTGCGGTTAGGTTTGTTTCCTTTTGTCTTGTGTCTTCATTGAAAAGTGGCAACCGATTTACAGCCTCAGAGGAAACTGATTGTTAATAAAGAATAAATAAGTATTAAATGTTAGACCTTACCCTTTTTACAATTATGACCTGTGTTGGTCCTTGGGATTTAAAGGGAGGGCCATAAAACGATATATATATATTATATTGCAGTATATTATTTTATAGATATGATATATACTTGATACAAATAAAATAAACATGTAAATATTACCAATGAGACTGTGATTTTAATTTCTACTGTACACCTCATAGGTGAACTCAGAGGTTGGAAATATCAATGTAGTGATGCATCTGCCTGACCCCTGGACCACAGAATCTGCTAAAGTGACAAAATAAGATAGATTACTTATGAACTACACAGAGGGCACCTAAACATGATTAAACCACGGGCCCTAGAGTTGCTTAAAGATGGAATAGCCACAATAACAGAGATAAGACAAAAGACCTCTCACTTGACATTGTAAAAAAAAAGAGAATGCATAAATAAAATGTGATTCACATTCACTGAAATTCTCACATCCATACGCTGATCTGAAGCGCAAAGAAAAGACAATCTAAATGAATTGTCATTGTGCTGAAGAATGAAACGTCCACAGGTAAGTTATGACTTCCAGAGGCAGTTTTACTGGCATAACACAGTCGACTGCATGTATTTTCACATTTCTAATGTTGCTTTTCATTAGATTTTTTTCATATTTTTTTTACATTTAGTTCTTCAATTTCATAAATTGAGCTAAAACTGTGGTATATATATATATAATATAAAGTTAAGAATCTGACACCCTGAGCAGACTTTAGCCTGCCTGGTGTAAACAAAGTCAAACCACCACTGGAGATGAACATGTTACTTCAATAGTTTTTATTAGTTAGTTTATTTATTTGCACACTGCAAACAGTGCAGGATGGGGCTAGAAACCCAGAGGGGCTTGTATGGTGCCTCACCCTCATCAGTGAAAACAAAGCAAACAGGTAAACAAAATAAAACAAGCAACAAAAAACAAAGAAACAAACAAAGAAACAAAAAAAAAAAATAAAGAGTGTTTGTGTGTGTGTGTTTGAGTTAGTGTATAAATGCGAGCATGCGTATATATGTGTGCATTGTAGCCTAATTACTGACTTGGTTAATCAGAAAGGTCCTTAAGCTCTTCTTGTAGACGTTGAGAGAGGAAGATTCTAAAGCAATGTTATGATGATTGTTCCAGTTTCTTGCACGTCTGTATCTAAGAGAAAACTGACCATGGGTGGTGCGATAACAGGGAGGGTGAAGATTTGCTGAGTGTCTTGTATTGAATGTGTGAATTTGGGAGTTAACTTGGAAAAATCCAGTAAAAGGTTTGGGAATGGAATCAGGAATATATTAATATTTGAGATGCCATCAGCGTGACACATACAGTATGCACATATCTACACAAAGCATATCATGTGTAATGAAATCTTTATGTTTTCTTTCTTTCACCTCGCAAAAGTATAAAAATTGAATATAAAATGGAAGGGCAAAACCTTGGCATGGATTTCAAAATGTCAAGATGGTCTGAATATTTTTTCCCCTCTTTTTTTATGATGCTGTCAGTGGACAAAATAGGTTGGGTTTTTTTCTTTCTTTTTCTTTTGTAAAACCATGTGAAAAGGGAATTCGATTAAAAAGAACTTAGGTTGTCCTAATTGGCTAATTGCGTTTGCTCTCCAGCTCTCCGCAGTGACTGGCAGACAGACAGGGGCACCGCTGCACCGCGTGTGGACTCTCTCGATCGCTCTGTTGAGGTGAGCTTGCTACTCGATCAAGTCTGGCTTTTGTTTACTGCCATTAATGTGCTCCAACCGCCGTTCCCGCCGATGTGTTTCCTGTAACACAGACGATGGGGAGTGCCTGGCGTTTGCAGTCTACGGGGAGTGCTGTGGTTTGTTCAGCTCTGGCTTTTCCTCATGGTAAGGCACCACACTTTCTGGATCAGATAATACCCCCCATGCTTACACAGGGGCTAATTCCCTGTTTAACCGAGAAATGCCTGACGTCAACGGTTATGGCTGGAGAGGAATCTTCAGACTGCAGTTGTGGAGGCATTTTAATGAAAGTCTTAATTGAGCTCAGGATTCGCCATTTATTTTTCGAGCACGCAGCCGTCCCTTGGAGATATTGGAAACACTTCAACTACTTTTTTAATCTGAGCAAAAAAATTCTAATTTCAAATAATAACAACTTGAAATAAATTGAGTTTTTGCTGGGGTTTTTTTACCCCCCCCCCCCAACTATCTTGCCCTTTTCTCTCACGGTGTGTGTGTGTGCGTGCCTGTGTGTGTGTGTGTGTTTGTGTGTGTATGTGTTCATGTGTGTGTGTGTATGTGCGTGTGTTTGTGTGTGTATGTGTGTGTGTGTGCTTTAAAGGCACTGTTAACATATTTTGTGTATTGTGGCTGATTGATAAAGTTCTTTAAGATAGGTAACGCTTTTTACAAAGTGTAATGATCCAGTTACGTGATAGTGGTCAGGCAGCAAGGCTTACATATACTGTAGGAGGTTGCAGGTTTGAACCCTGGGTTGGACATTGCTGCTGAGTCTTTGATCAAGGTATGTAATATGTTATGTAATCTAGCCAGCTCAGTAGCTTGCATTAGCCAGAGCCCTGTATATAATGTATCTGCATAGGTCTATACAGATCAAAATCTATCTAGCCTGCTATCAAGTAATTAGCTAACAAGCAAACAAACTCAGACACATTACCGGCCTTGTCTTTCAGTCGACAGTTTTCAGTAGCTGCATCACATATTGCTTGGAAACAGCAGAGAGCTGGGTTTCCTTTTTGTCAGGCTATAATAATAAAAAGAAAAAAACAACAAATGGATTTGAATAAATGGAAGAAATCATACCCCTCACAATAATACTTTAGGAACCAACTGCTACTGCCTGCAATAATATATATATATATATATATATGCCATTTAGCAGACGCTTTTATCCAAAGCAACTTACAGTAGTGAATGCATAAATGTTTTAGTATACATGGTCCCAATGGGAATTGAACCCACAACCTAAGCATTGTCAACACCATGCTCTACCTACTGAGCCACACAGAACCATGCTCTACATACTGAGACACACAGAACCATGCTCTACCTACTGAGCAACACAGAACCACACTCTACCTACTGAGCCACACAGAACCATGCCCTACCTACTGAGCCACACAGAACCACACTCTACCTACTGAGCTACACAGAACCACACTCTACCTACTGAGCCACACAGAACCATGCCCTACCTACTGAGCCACACAGAACCACGCTCAACCTACTGAGCCACACAGAACCACGCTCTACCTACTGAGACACACAGAACCACACTCTACTGCAAGTACTGTTGTGTTGTTGTAATGCCGAGTTAGACATTTAACATGCATGCTTGGAATCTTCAGAATAATACAAATATGAATGCGATGTGTTGGGAGATCAGGGCTGTAGCAGCCGTGGATATATTACCATGTAACGACTGTGCAGCAAACCTGGACACAAACGCTTCCACACAAGCAGCGAGCTGTGGATTATTTCTCATAAATATTTCCTGGAAAACGGTGTTCACTCATAACAACGATAATAAAAATAGCCAGCACAACTCAATGTCACTATAAGTTATGTTTGACTTTTCAAACATTTTAAAAATGTCCCTTATCAAAGGTATCAATTTCAGCTATTATTCCCGTTATTCTATTTGCACTTTTTAAAAGGTTTCTCCCCAAATATAATCATTTATGCTTTCAGCTATTCGTTATTGATTTGGTCATTTGCAGTCTCAAAATGGGAATGGCTATTACAGTAATGTTATTTCTGGTGTCAAATTGAGTTTTAAGTGGAGGTGTAAAAATATCCTTTAACAGCCTCATACAAAAGCTTTATATTGGAATACTGGAAACAACCTGAATTTAGTTAGGGTCATTTCTCAATTCTAACCTCACAATTTAATCAATATGTCATAATTATTTCATATTCACATTTACCTTAACATTTTAGCTTTGAGAGTTATTTTTTCTGCTCTGTTGCCAAGTTGTAATTTTGATATTAATTTGACTTGAAGTTCAGCACTAAAACTGTTTTGTATGCACCTTTGATATATATAAAAAACCTTATTTGTGTGAGATATAGGAATATATCTTTTGGGATAAGCTGAAAAAGGACACCCTGGCTGGTTAAACCATGGCCTGGTAGAAGTGCTGTTGATTTCATGGTTCAGATAGTGCAAGGTGTAGACATGGAAACCAATCAAATGTTTATCTCCTACTTTTTTTTCTTACATAGCTTGCAATGTCCTTAGTGCAAACCAGAGAATTGGTAAAGGAAGTCAACAGCACAACATAATATATATTATTATTATTTAACCTTTATTTAACCAGGAAGTTCCATTGAGATACGGGATCTTTTACAAGGGAGACCTGGCCAAGACAACAGCAGCAATAAAACATATAGTATATCAGACATAAAAACATTAAAACACACATGATAATAAAGTGCTTTGATTGGAGGTAATAGAACATGTTATCAATGGAGGCCCAGTCTACAGAAAACAACGACACCCTTCCTGCAAAGACTTTTGTATCAGGGATTTAAATTCACTAAGTTAAATCAGGGTATCTAAGTGGGTAAGCTCTTGTAACCCATTCCATGACAATGGTGCATAGTGTATATATATAAAATGAGATAAATAAATCAAAAATAAATGTGCTGAAGGCCACCTGCACATTTCTCACATATTCCTCCCACGGATTTTAATAGTGCGACACGTCCTCGCTCTTCCCTTGTGACCTCTGACCCTACAGGGAGAGCAAGCCCCACACAGCCCCCCACGTCAGAAGTAGCTTGTCGCCGTGAAACGCAGTCATGGGGGGGTTGGCGTTTCTTTTCAGGGCGGCGCTCAAAATCAATAAAACGCGATCAAGGAGTTTGCCTAAAGGTCGTCACATCAGAGGAAGAGGGGGGGAGGTGGGGGCGGCCTTGCTATCTCTTGCTCACGGGCAACGGGTTGAGTCTCGCAACAGGTTCCTTCAGCCCTTTGCATTTACGTTTGAGTGTACGGCCGCATCTGGATATGAACCTCGCTCCGAGACAACAACCTCACGGAATAAAACCAGGGCCCGGGTTCTGTGTGATCACAGGAGCATATGGACACGCAGGGCGCACAATGGAGAGCACAGCGCTCAGGGGGCTTAGATGAGCACAGGAGGCACCCAGGGGAGCGGGGCCTTGCATCTGGGCAAAGAGAGAGGGGAGAAAGGAGGAGAAAGTGCCCCCAGGCTGCTTCTCGGACAGAAAAAATGACCTTTTTTGGACATGGAACCCACAAACAACTCCAGTCCCCAGTCTTATAAATAATGCTTGTTTAAAAAAAATAATGAATTAATAATTATCTGCTCCTGCCGTTTCATCTTGCCCCTGACCATGGTGCACAATTAGAGGTGCCTTCTCTTTTTTGTTTTGTTACGAGCTCCACCTCCCCGTGCCGGTTCCCCCCTGGCTACAGGCCTGGTGCTGGAGTGCCGTTCCCCCTCTACAAGGAGAGCCGGGACCCCAGCCGTCACTCCGGGGGGTTTTGGGTCCGATGAGGTGCTCCAGTGAAGATCAATCGCTTCATTCCACTGAAGTCCTCACTCGCACTGTGGAGCACAGGGTTCCTCTAATGGGTTCCGACTGCACTGTTCAGTGTGATCCAGTGTTTTCTGTGCTGGTTTTCAGGGGCAGCAGAAGCTCCTCATGCGGTTTCTATCCAGCAGATTTTGATACACCATGCAAATAAAGACCAATCTGCCTTATAGCAGCTTTTTTATTCATTTATTTTTTTGTTCCCTGTTTTTCTCCACAATTTGGAAGCCAATTATACCCTCTATTTATTTAGATTAACCCTCCCCCCACAAACTCACCGCCCATCTCTATGGGGCAAGTTACTCTCCGAGGCCGGCGATGATCCGCCTCCTTCGAGACGGAACTCACCGACCCCCTTTCTGGAGATCCTTACGTGCTTCACAGCAAGTTTGTGCCGGCTCACCCTCCCCCCTCCCACAGGAGCGGACAGCCAAACGCAGCCCCCGATCGGGGCTAATGGCCAGGGCCGGTCTGGCAGAGACGGGTTTCGAACAGTGTCCCTGATAGGCAGCTCACACTCATATAGGACCAGCCAAATTCGGGTGAGTTAGACCGCTACGCTATCCGCCAGCACGAAAAGCAGCTTTTATTTGAGTGTTGCAACAGAATTAAAATGAGAAAGCCTTGAATAATTGAATGGTGAACTTATTAATAACATTACAGACTGACTAGCTTTCTAAAGTGAAATTAATTACTGAAGGACTGGCTGGCAGGCTAGTTAACTTATTTATACATATGTAATTTAACAATAACAAATGCCACATTTACTCATTTTCATGAATATTTAATACTTGGAGGGTGCATGCAATGTATTCAGCATCTTTAGCTGCCTCCATAAATTGAATCTGGCTCATCCTGGGTATTGAGAAGCTGAGGGTAGGAGTTACCACTGCACTAGAACAGCTCCGTTTCCTCCTGATCTTATTCAAATCGGGAACCGGGACCCCCCGGATCCCTCAGCGACAGAGTGACTGGACACACCTCCCACAATGCATCAGCAGACTGTATCCTGCTCAAATAAATGTCATGTTTTGTAATCCACTCTGAGGGCCAGCAGTGTTTTTGCATGTCGTACATCTGATGATGTGTGCAACTGTCCAAGGACCAACATTTGAAAGGTCCTTAAAATTGAATGGGTTTTTTTTGCATACATTTCCAAAAAGAATCTTCTTGAATGTTTTTGAGTCAGTCTTGTCAACTACTGAATCATATCTCCTCCTCCCACAATCTTAAATTAAACTTTTCCAGAATCAAACTGCATGTTTATTCCTGCTCCTTAATGTTCGGTGTGTGTCTCCCTGCTCCTTTTTCTGTTAACATTTCTTTTTTTTTCAGATTTTTCCCCGTTTTCTCACAATTTAGTAGCCAATACAACCCTCTCTTTATTTAGATTCGCCCTCCCCTCACGAGCCTGCCGCCCGTCACTACGGGACAAGCTAATTCCCCGAGGCCAGCAATGATCCGCCTCCTCAGAGACAGAACTTTGCCTACCTGCTCTTTAGGAACACCCTACTGCTCCTCAGCGAGCTCGTGCCGACTTTCCCCCCCCCCACACCCTGGGGTGGACAGCCAATCGCCGCTCCCGATCAGGGCTCCCGGCCAGAGTTGAACTGACGCAGTCAGGTTTTTAACCAAGACCGCAATAGGCAGCTCACACTGACAAAGCGCCAGTCAATGTGGGTGCATTAGACCACTACGCTATCCAAGGCCCCCCTCTGTTAACCTTTCTGCTACAGTTTACCTTTAGTGAGCTGTAGTGTCTCGTGGTCAGGATGTTCACAGTGGTCACAGTGGTCCTCCCCTTCCTACACTTTCTTGTCGGACTCAGTTGTAATATTTAAAATTTGTAGAATCTGTCCTCTCTTAAAAAATCACACACTCTACACCACTCCATCATCATTTTATGATTTCTCAGATTGATTTCTTTAATGTTGCAGGCATTCCCTCTTTGTGTCCTTTTCCACTGATAAAGAATTCAGCTGCTCGCCTTGGCTTCTCTGAAGGGTGCCATATTGCACTATTTATCTCAAAACTGTTGTTTTTACCCAGAAAATGTCGACCATCCTGTTCTTCTTTATGTTCCATCTGTCCCTATTGCCCCCTGAGACAATCATCTCATGCTATTTCTCTCCCTTCTTCCATCGGTACAACTTGTTCTCTTTCATTCTTAGCTCCTCGATTGAGGAATAAACTCCTTGTCATGATTATAACTGCCAACGCAATACTTACCGTACCCTGCTCTAATTGTCTGCTTCTGATTCTGTTCAGGCCTGATTCAATGCATTGAATGTACTAGAATCTCTCTAATAGTTTGTGCAACATGGCTTGTGGATGTACATCAGTCGCAGCCCAATGGCTTTGTGGTTCGAGTTTCCAATCTGAGCAGAAGGCTGTGGTTTCAGCCCACTGTTAAGTCACAACATAGATTGCGTATCATTCCACGTCGCTGGCACAGAGGTGCAGCGATGGGCCTTCAGTGGACTGGTGGTCTGTCCAAACTCTCAGTGGGCTGGTGGTCTGTCCAAACTCTCAGTGGACTGGTGGTCTGTCCAAACTCACAGTGGGCTGGTGGTCTGTCCAAACTCACAGTGGGCTGGTGGTCTGTCCAAACTCTCAGTGGGCTGGTGGTCTGTCCAAACCGCTTCACAGCACTTATGTGAGATCTGACTCTGAACATTCGAACATCGCTTCCATACAGAAAAAATAATCTCACAGAATAAGCGTACAATAAAACATATACATGTCACACTCTTCTGTTAGCACAAAAGACGAGTGACAGGAAAAGGCTGATACTCATGAATCCCATATGAAAACAGCATTAAATATTATGAACAGCTCAGAACTTAGTACTGTATATAAAGACATGGAAGGAGTTGACTAACAAATACATGCTAAAAGAATCGCCTTTATCATCTAAAATTAAGAATGAACAGCTATTAGCAACATTTCTGGAGCTAAACATCAGAGAGGAAGTATGCAGTTGTCTCTCATACAGTGTGCACTTTAAACTTCAACAACTTTTTTGCTGGCACAAATTGCTAAGAGTATACTTTCACAAACAATGTCTTTCAGAAATGGGGGAGAATGAAAGGTATCAGGGAGCACTGTGTGCGCGTGTAGCACTTTGAACTGTCTAATGTGATCTCTCCCCACGGAATTACAGCCCAGAGCACTTTAATGAATTGCATTTCATACATTTTACATCCATCGTTTGTACATGGCAAGATTATTCGGGAGACACACACACACACATATATATATATATAAATAATAATAATAATAATAAAATCGTGTCAGTTTTTTGCCGCTTGCCTCAGACAGACCACAGGCGATCCGGCAGGAAAGGTTAGTGCGCTGTTTAGTTGTTGACTCTGAAAACTGGGAATGCCAGTTCTCTTAATGAACCCTCCAGAGATATGCCTTTCCGTGTGCCTGCGCTGGAGGAGCTCGAAAATTAGTTATTTCTCAGAATAACCCCTGATGAAAGCCCCTGCCTCCCGCCTGCCTCTCTTGTCACCGGCTCCTCAAGACAATAAACCAATTAGGCGCTGCCGCACTAAGGGCCGTTTCCTGAGCTCGGAGAGAGGCGCCGCGCGCAAGAGTTGGCACCGCACTTTGGAGTCAGCCATTTCTTTGTTCTTTATGATTTGAAATTACTTGTGTTTGATGGTTGGGGTTGGTAGGTAGGCCTATATGTGGAGGGATGGTGTGGTGTATATACATATATATATTTGCTTTTTTATGTCAAGCTCTCTCTTACATTTTAAAAACCACGGCGTGCTCAAAAGCAGTTGGAGATGCACGTTTGGGGGGAAAAAATCACTTCAGAGGTGACATCTTATTTAATTCCTTTGTGTAGTGTGAAGATCGCTCCTCCATTCCTGATGAAAATATGCTTACTTTTTAATTTTTATGTGCCCCTGCAATCCCATTATTCCTCCCCTCCCCTCCCCCCCTCACCCCTTTCAGGGCCTGACCCTAATATTTATTCCATAAATCACAGATGCTTGGGACGGTCAATTACGTTGCATACATTAGAGGGAGTGATGAGTATATGTGATTTGTAATCAAGCATATTTATTCTCTTTAATCACCCCTGGGACGCTCCAAAGCGAAGACGGGAGACTTTGCGCTTGAAATGTAAAACCTGAACTCAATCTGTGGTTTCCGGCTGCCGAACTATCATTTAGCGAGCCTCTTATTAATGGCACACGGGCAGTTTACATATTAATGGGTTAGTGCGTTAGTGTAGTTTTTAATACGCTGTCCAATTAATCTTTAGCTAAAATACTAAAATACAGAGGGTTGTTTTATATATATATATATTTTGTCTTCCGTAATATATTATATTAAAATATTGTATGATGTGTTACTGTGAATAACAAAGAGTGGGGTTTTTGCGATTAGGTTCATTCTCTCCCCCGCTCTCTCTCCGGTCTCCGTTTGACGTGCGTCTGTCTCCCAAAGAAGGCAGTGTAAACATAAACCACGCAGCTAATGAGCTCACAGTGCAGGGAGGCTTCCTGCTACACACACCTCTGTTTAAGGAAACTTGCTGAACATGTGCAGCCAGGATTTCAATCACAAAGTGGCCAAAAACGGTTCCACGCACTATGTTGTCTCCTTACTCTCGGTGAAGGATTAGCAGTCCTATCGCCATTGAGAGGCTAATACCCATATATACATCTCCCTAGCTTGTACAATTATGCTTTTGTGCACTGTCATTGTCTGTGCTATCACGAGCCTTCCCCCTGTCTTCTCTCGGCTGTTCTTTTTTCGTTTTGGCGCATGGTTATTAACCACATGTACCCAGACCACAAATCATTATGCGCATCCTCTGGTGAGCACAAACATGTTCTGGAGCCACGGCGAGAGAAATCAGCCTCTTCCTGCCCAGCATGTTCGGCCACAATAAAATCATATGATTTAACTGGGAGGAAGAAAGTGTGCGTGCGTGTGTGTGTGTGTGCGTGTATGTGTTTGTGCATGTGTATATTTGTGTTTGTGCATGTGTGTGTGCGTGCATGTATGTTTGTGTGTGTGTGTGTATGTATATTTTTGTGTCTGCGCGTTTGTGTGTGCGTGAATGTGTGTGTGTGTGTGTGTGTATGCATGTATGTGTTTTCCTGTGGGTGTGTGCGTGTGTGTGTGTATTTTGATGTGCCTGTGTGTGTGCGTATGTGTTCATGTGCGTGTGTGGGAGCAGTGGGAGGTCATAGCCCTCTTAACGAGGTTCCATTTTGAAACCAAGTGGTGTATTTATACGCAAATAAAACGTGAGCCCGCTAACACAACATTCCTTCTGCCAATTTACCATGCATGTTTTTTTTTTTTTTTTTTTTGGGGTTGCAGCCAAGTCATAATACCACTGACTACATCCCATAATGGAAGGCACTTGTGGTGATTTCACACAATCAGCGGCACCACAATGCGCGCCATGGAAACGCAGCAAAGCAGGGGGACCCGTTGGCGGGGCCTTTCCCGTATAATCGTCAATTTGCCTACAAAAGGGCTATTAATATCACCCCTCCAACACCGGCTTTTTCCACATCATAGATTTACCGCGTTATTGTCGTGTGATCATACCTTAAATTATCTGGCCGGAGAGAGAGAGACCCATCTTTGTAATCTTTTTTAATGAAACGAAAGAGAAGGTGTGCTAACGGGCAGATTTCCATTTTCAGCTCCTTTGAGCGCCTATATCACGAACGGCGTCTCTGTACGGGAGATAATATTCTAGTGCCCCCGAATAGAGATAGCTGTGAAAGAAATAAGCCAACATTACGGCAGACGTGTGACTCAAAGCCCGTTCTCACTGCGTTGCCTCTACAGCCGTAACACCACATGTATGAAACCGGGGGCTGCTGTGCGTTATTATCCGTACAATGTGGCCATAATAATATCCACGAAATCATATGCCAGTGCGTAGAGCTCATTCCCGTTCAACATTATCCATGAACAATTTGGGATCAAATGATAACGTAGTGTGAGACATTTATAATTGCGGCCATTTTCTAGAATGAGTAGCACAATGCTGTTCTGGAGTTGTGCTAGTATTGTTTGACATTTTACATTTTCGGCGATTAGGATAATTTGTTTTTATTAATATGTTTTGTTCTTAATTACAGTTGCGAGGAAACGATCAAAACAGAAAAAGAACAAAAAATCTGGAGACTTTTTTAGAATAAGGGGACTTTTAAAAGACTGTATATGGCTCATGCTAAGTGTTAATAAAGCTTGTGCAGTGAATGCATTATTTCGATCCACAGCGAAAAAGCCGTTGTTCTGAGTTTGTTTACCTGCCACCGAGGAACGATAGTGCGATGATGAATCACACGTGCCATGGAGAGGCTCTTGGAATGAAACCTTCAACAGGGGTGTTTAAAATGTCGCCATGCTCTTAGGTTCAGGATCGTCTGTTTGTTAAACTGTAGAGTGGAGTTTTTATCTTCTTCCTCTGATCGTATTATACTGGGCGCGATACACGCTCCCCCCTGACTGTAAAACGCCAGTCACTGGGTAAGGCTGCAGACTAAAATGGTGACAGCAGGCTATTAAAATAGCAGTGATGTGAAACCAAACCACAGAGGTTGTGCTATCGTGGACTGCTGGCGTTATTGGTTCCTTAAACAGTTGTATATTGTTCCCTGAAGCATTTAAAAAAAACAAAGAACATCATGTATAGAAGTGATAAAAATTAGGATCGACTTGGGACGTGACATTGGAGGTGGACCTGTACAAATCTTGTTCACTGGTAAAAAAAACCCAACACAAATCACTGCTATTCTTAGCAGTAGGCGCTTTTGCAAGATCTCATGTCCAGTACAAAACATATATATATATCTTTTTAAAATTTGTTTCAGATTTCTTTCCATTTTTCTCACAATTTAGTAACCAATTATACCCATAATAAAATACCCATTTCAATTCGCCCTCCCCGCACAAACTCGCCTCCTGTCTCTACGAGGCAAGCTAATTCCTTGAGAGCGGCGATCTCCACCTCCTCCATGACGGAATTCGCCCACCCACGTTCTGGAGACGCCCTTATACGCTTCTCAGCGAGCTCGTGCCAGCTTACCCTCCCCCTGGGGCGGACAGCCAAACATCGCTTCTGATCGGGGCTCCCAGGCCAGGGCCAGTCTGGTACAGTCAGGTTTTGAACCGCGACCGTGATAGGCAGCTCACACTCGCAAAGCACCAGTCAAGAGTCTTTACCCAAAAGGCTTTGCTTGACGGGAAATCGCTTAGCCTGACGGGATTGCTGCGTCATACGTGCTGAGAGTTTGAGTTTGAGCGGATTGTTTGTTGCTGTTGGGATCTTATTTGGATTGTGTTTGTATTTGTATTGTTGCTAAGGGCTCGGTGTTTTATCATCAGAAGGGTAAAAGGATAAAATATTTGCTCTTAAGGTAAACGTTTGTTGCCGTTAGGGGACAGAGGGAATTTTCAATTTTTCCCCCGTCTAGCTTCGGAAAGCTTGTTAAAAAGTTAACGATTTGTATTACACCCAGCAGACGCGAGGTTTTTTGTGGTTTTTCGCCCTCTCAGGAGCAAATCCAAGAGCAAGGAAATATAATATAGCTAACTAGCTTTGTTGGCTTAAATTTAAATTTAATTTGTTATATTTCAAGCGTAGAGCGTATAGCCGTTTCGGTTGGCTGCTACTAGCGCTCTTGCTACAGACAACCGGACCGAAAGTTTTTTAATTCGCTTTAAGTGTTGTTTCCATTTAGAAATTTCTGCACCTGAGTGTTCAGAACCACCTCGGTGTATAGTATTTTTATCAACTTGGTGTCTCTGTTTCGGCAGTAATTCATTCAGTACAGGGAGAGCAGTAGATATATTTAGGGGTGAAAATGTGGCCACCGGGAGTGCAGTGCGAGTGTTGTAAAATGATTGCATTTCTGGAAGGAGACTTCCAGGAGGGTTTCATCTGCGACAGATGCCAGCTTGTGAAGCATCTCGAGAGCAAGATCCTTGATCTCGAAGCCCAACTTGCTGGTCTCGACTGCCCTGCAGAATTAGTAGAGTTCCAGGAACTAATCAGTACGCCCTTTAGAGAGATAGTCTGCACGCCGAAGCGGGGTAGGGGGGAGACTCTAGAGCAGGTAGGGAGAGAGAGTTGGGTGACGGTAGGGCGCCAGCGTAGAAAAGGATGCGCACATGCAGGGGCGGCATCTCCAGAGATTGTGGTGTCCAACCGATTCCAGCCCTTGCAGGAAGAGGATCTGGCCCAGCCCTCTGTGAGCGGGAGGACTGATGAGCCCCAGGGCACCCTGGCAGCCAAGCCACCCAGGAAAAGGGAGTTAATTGTAGTGGGGGATTCTGTAATTAGAGGTGTAGACAGTATAGTCTGTTCACGGGAAAAGGAATCTCGCATGGCATGTTGCCTGCCTGGTGCTCAGGTTGGAGATCTCCTGGAACACGCGAACAAGCTCCTGGCCAGAGCAGGGGTGGATCCAGTGGTCATGGTCCATGTTGGAACCAATGACATAGGTAAGGGTAGGTTTGAGGTTCTGCAGGACAAATTTATAGAATTAGGAACAAAGTTAAGGGGCAGAACCTCCACGGTGGTCTTCTCTGGAATTCTGCCAGTACCACGTGCTAGCAAAGGCAAGCAGAATTTTATATGGAGATTTAACACGTGGCTACAAACCTGGTGCAGGAAAGAGGGGTACAGGTTTATGGGGCACTGGGACTCCTTTTGGAACAGGGGTGACCTGTACAAGTGGGACGGGTTACACTTGAACCGGAGGGGTACAGATGCATTGGGCCAGCGTATGCCTAGGGTAGCAGAGGAATATTTAAACTAGGGACTGGGGGGGCAGGGAGGGAAATTAGTAGTAGTAGTATTATGGATAGGTAGGTACAGACTGCCCAGATGGAAGATACCAGGGCGGAGTATAATAAATCTGAGGATATAATTAATAAAGATTTTTTAGATCATAATGTGAATAGAGGTGGTTCGGCACACGCAGGTGTGGAGGGGAAGGACAACATAAGTGTGAGTAAGGCTCTGAAGCTCATGTGTTTAAATGCAAGAAGCATAAAAAATACATTTTTGGAACTGGAGGCTGTCATGTTAAATGGGGGTTATGACATTGTTGGGATTACTGAGACATGGCTTGGCACAGCGGATGGGGATGAATATAATGTAGAGGGGTACAAATTGTTTAGGAAGGATAGAATTAATAAAAGAGGAGGGGGAGTGGCCCTTTATGTGAAAGACAATCTTAATGTGCAGGAAATTCCAGGTATAAACTCATTCGTTTTTTGTGAGGATATCTGGATTAGATTATTGGGAGATCATGAGAAGGGCCTTAATATAGGAGTATGCTATAGACCTCCAGCTTCAGACAGTAACATAAATAGTACGCTTTTTGGTAACATAAAACAAATCTGTGCTGAAGGAGAGACGATAATAATGGGCGACTTCAATTACCCCTCTATTAATTGGGAGATAGTGACAGGGTGATAGTGAGAGGTTCATTGCGAAAATGAATTCAGTAGGAATTGCAGGAGTAGTTTCAGAGTGGGTTCATAATTGGCTGCAAGGGCAAATACAAAGAGTAACAGTAGGTGGGGCCGTATCTGACCTCGGTGCTGTGGGCAGTGGTGTCCTGCAGGGATCAGTGCCTGGGACCTCTGCTCTTCCTTATTTACATAAATGATCTTGACATGGACGTTAGTAGCAAAATAGTTAAATTTGCAGATGATACTAAACTTGGGGGTTTGGCAAACAGTTTGGAATCGACTAAAGTAATCCATCCATCCATCCATCCATGATCTAAGCCGCTTATTCCTGGTCAGGGTCACGGGGGGGGCTGGAGCCTATTCCAGCATGCGTTCCGGGCGAGAGGCAGGAATACACCCTGGACAGGTCGCCAATCCATCGCAGGGCACACACACCATTCACTCACACACTCATACCTACGGGCAATTTAGACTCTCCAATTAGCCTAACGTGCATGTCTTTGGACTGTGGGAGGAAACCGAGTACCCGGAGGAAACCCACGCGGACACGGGAGAACATGCAAACTCCGCACAGAAAGGCCCCCGGCCTGGATTCGAACCGAGACCTTCTTGCTGTGAGGCGACAGCGCTATCCACTGCACCACCGTGCGGCCCTAAAGTAATCCAAGATGACTTAAACAAAATCCCAAAATGGGCAGATACATGGCAGATGACATTAAATATTGTTAAATGTAAAGTTATGCATGTGGGAAATAAAAACATTAGACAGGAGTATTTTATGGGAGGAGAAAAGTTAGTAGGTGTTAAATTTGGACGTAGGAATTGTAGTTGATCTGCATCAAAGCAGTGTACTACAGCAGTGAAAACGTGAAAAAGCCAACAGGATGCTGGGATACATAGTAAAAAGTATTGAGTATAAATCAAAGGAGGTTATATTAATGTTATATAATGCCTTTGTCAGACCCCACTTAGAATACTGTGTGCAGTTCTGGGCACCGCACTACAAGAAAGATATAGAAGCTCTTGAAAAAGTCCAAAGAAGGGAAACTAAACTGATACCTGGTATGAAAGGTAAAAGTTATGATGATAGACTTAAGGCACTCAATCTATTTAAACTTAGGAAACGGAGACTTAGGGGGGATTTGATTGAGGTTTTTAAATTCCTAAAAGGGATTAACAAAGTAAAATACCAAAGATTTTTTAAGATACGTGGGGTCAGCAGAACAAGAGGCCACAGGTGGAAATTAATTAAAGGCAAATTCCGCACAGATATTAGGACGTTTTTCTTTACACAGAGAGTTGTCAATGCCTGGAACATCTTGCCAGGTCGGGTAGTAGAGGCAGAAACGCTTGGGCTATTCAAGTCCAGGCTAGATGTAGTACTAGAACATTAGGAGTATTAGGACATGATGAGCCTAGTTGGCCCGAACGGCCCGTTCTCATCATTATGTATTCTTATGTTCTTATGTAATGCGAGTGTGTTAGACAGCTACGCTATCCGAGGCCCCACGAAGCATACATTTTAAAACGTGATAAGCCAGTGGGTGAGATCTGCTGACTCAATGCACCCTCCTTTATGGGCAGATCCCTTTGAACACTGGGTTCCATCATTTGAAAATTAATGTAGAATTTTTAGGTAACGCTATGCATTCAAATGAGGATGAGCATTAAAAAAAAGGTACATTACAATTGCATAGGGCATTACGAATGCTTTATGACATTTTACTTGTACATGACATTACATGTAATGATGCTGTTATGTAATGATCAACAGAGCCTCATTTATGAATGCATACTGAGCTCTTTCTGACACATTCATTACAATCGTGTGTATGATAGGTCTAACCCAAGAATCACAGACCTAAAAATACCAAACTTGTATTGAGGTACACATGTATGCATGTACAGCTCCACAGTTCATCCCTCAGGATAATAAACGATCGAGTAATGTCACATTACGTCTGACAGATTATACAGGCTATGGTAGATGGATGTGCGATGGACGTACCAAACCTGGATAGAGGCACATACAGTGTATAGATCATCAGTCATGACATATATTCACAATATATCAACATATTGCCTCTTCTTTAGTGGGGGTGCATCATGACAATTATTTTCGAAAATTTTCACCATTTTGTAGCACTTCATCCCTTGGAATTACATAAGGTTTATTTATTTAAATGTCACATTAAGGATGAAGGATTATAAAATGTTGGGGTTGGGGGGGGGGGCAGGGGGGTACAGTACACAGTGACATGTACTTTACTGAATCACTGGAAAGTGTTTCTGAAACAACTTCATAATTCCTTTCTACTCCACGGAAATGTTTGCAATCATGACGGAGGGCTGCACATGCACATCCTTCCTTGAAAATATTCCTTGGCAATTTATATGTAGCTCTGAACTTGACATTTCCTGAATATTTTATATCCTGTTAATATCTAAGTCCACGTTGAACAGATTCATAAATTAATATACTGGGATCAGAAAGTAAAAACATATATATACATAAATCAAATGTGCTGGACAAAGCTTCGAAACAACTTGAACCTGTGACAAGCTGGCCCCAATATTACTCACTGAAAGTTTAACTCCAGCCAACAGTTCAGCAAAACTGAAACAATGTGTTATCTTTTTGAATGTTGACAAACATTTACATTTGACATTTTAAGCATTTAGCAGACGCTCTTATCCAGAGCGACTTACAAGATGTGCATAATAGAAGGTAAGAACAATCATAGTTAGCGCACAAGATCGATGCTGTAAAACAGCAATAGACATCATTGCAGGCATCTGCGTATCATACCTGTAACCAAACAACTCATTGGTTAAAATGCAGCAGTAGACTTCACCAGAGAGGGCCAAATGAAACCACAAGTGGTCATCGAATGGTTTTATGAGCATGGAAACAATGTAAACCATATGCCATGGCTGTCTCAGTCACCAGATCTCAGCCCAGTTGACCACTTATGGGAGATTCTGGAGCAGCACCTGAGACAGCGTTTTCCACCACCATCAACACCAAATGATGGAATTTATCATGGAGCCCAGAGTTCTGGACACTTGTAGAATATACTGTATATATGCAGTACATGGGTCATTCCATACAGAATAGACAGATGTTCCCACCTGACCCCCTCTGATTTGTTAACCATCTATATAATGAAGCTGTGAAAAGTATTAAGCCTCTCGTGTAAATATTTTCTGAACACATGGGGAGTACCTCCAATTTTGACACATTTACCAATGCAGTTTTCAGCACTGAAACTTTGGTTTAACATAATGTTTTAGATAATGTGATTGAATAAACCATGTATGCATGTTAAGGGTCTTTTTCAATGTGTGAAGTCAAAATGACAAAATCAACTTCTACTTATCAAAATCAGAAGGCTTATTGTAGTTCTCATGACCAAATTGAGATAGAAGTCTATAGAGCCCAGATCAACAAACAAATACACGCTGAATATGCGATTTGTTCTCTGACAGTTTACCTAAGAAATGTTTTGTTTAGGGATCTACAATGGGATGTGGGATAGTGGAAAATCGGAGGGGGTCAGATGGAAACGTACTCTGCATGGAATGACCCATATATATATACAGTACCAGTCAAAAGTTTGAGTACACCTTACATCTGGATTACGGCTAACCGGGCACTCCTCCCGGGCATTCTTCAGCAAGATAATGACCCGAAACACACCTTGAAGTTGTGCAAGAACTACAGTATCTGGTGAAGGAGGAACGTGAAGGACAACTCAAACTAATGACCTGGCCTGCCCAGTGTCCAGCCCTCAATCCCATAGAACTTGCATGGGACGAACTGGACAGAAGAGGCAAAGCAAAGTACCCCACAAGTGTCTCTGGGAATTGTTGCAGGAGAGCTGGGAAGACATGTCGGGTGATTTTCTCCTGAAACTTATTAACCAAATGGCCCATGTTTTTGAGGCTGTTATCATGGCAAAGGGTGGCTATATTGAGGAATCCAAGATTTCAATTTTCTTGAAAATTGCTTTGATGTTCCTTTTGTTTATTGTAATTTTCAAGTGTTTACAGAAACGTATACAGTGTAAAACATTATCAATTATGAGATAAACCTAGTTTCCAGCAGGTGTGCTCAAACTTTTGACTGGTACTGTATATATATATATAAGCAATTATTGTCTGTTTTTTTATTTGTAATTAATGAACAAAACACTTTAGAGTTTTTTGTTTTTTTTGACATTATATTGAATATTTTGTGTTGATCAGTGGCAAGAAATGCCAATTAAATCCAAATGTATTCGATGAAGTAAAAAAATAAAATGTGGAAAAAGCCAAAGTGGTTTATACCCACTGTATGCATACTGGTTTAAACAGTACTCCATGGTTATAGTATCATTGAAGGACATGGTGTCTCTGAGTTCCTTAATACTGAGGCATGCTGCCTTAGTAAAGCTGTGATAATTATCAGTCTAGTGTCCACTAACCATCATAATTTACCATAAATGTAGTGTGTGAATTCCAGAGGGTGTCAGTCAGTTGTATCAAATGCTCTGTCATACAGCTAAACGCATTTCAGTCAGGAATAGGGGTATGGAGTAATAATGGAATCACATCATTCTTTGCAAGAAACAACAATGAATAAATATTACTAAGCAAAAAAAAGCATATTCTGTAGGATTCTGAGATTGGGTGTTATTTCTGTCATTCAGTTTAAGAAAATAGCGAGGAGAGCAGCCATTGCGGCTCGTTATTACAGCTCGTGAACGCTGCCCGGCTCCTTCGCCGAAAAGAAATGAAGAAAGAAAACAAAAATGTGCAAAAAGTGTTTATTGATTTGTAGAACGCAACGATGAACACAAACATAGTTATTTATCTTCTCATGTTTGTCTGGTGAAATCTGTGAATCCTTCACTTCTTCATTCTTCAGCAAGATAATGACCTGCCTTGAAGTTATGCAAGAACTATCTGGTGAAGGAGGAACGTGATGGACAACTCAAACTAATGACCTGGCCTGCCCAGTGTTCAGACCTCAATCGCATAGAACTTGTATGGGACAAACTGGACAGAAGAGTCAAAGCAAAGCAACCCACAAGTGTCTCTGGGAATTTCTGCAGGAGAACTAGGAATACAATATACACCATTCAGCAGACACCTTTATCCAAAGCGACTTACAGTACTGAATGCGTACATTTTTCAGTATATGTGGTCCCACTGGGAATCGAACCCACAACCTAAGTGTTGCCAATGCCATGCTCTACCTACTGAGCCACACAGAACCACACAGGAAGACATGTCGGGTGATTTCCTTATCAACTTAAACTTATTAACCGAATGGCCCGTGTTTGTGAGGCTGTTATCACGGCAAAGGGTGACTACTTTTGTTTATTGTTACATGTTTTTTTGTCATTTTTTTGTATTTACAGAAACGTACTGTAAATGTTATGTATTATTCCTCAATTTTCAATTTCAATATTTTTACTTTCAGTGTGATGCATGATCTTCCCCCCACTGTTGAGTAGAACGGTGGGTGATAAAGTGCCATCACACATTCACTCTGAAGTCAATCCATATGCTTAGAAGCTTCACTTGTAGTAATTAGATTATTAATTGAGATGATTAATGCACCACAATGGGATGATTGTACTGCTGGTTACAAAATAAGTTTATTGGTTTACCAGGTGTGAAAATTATGCATAATGGGTTTCTGTAATGAGCTTCAACCTATAATACATTAATCCGTGTCGCAAAAACAATAATTTGGGCCAGCCGAGTTGCTTAGTAAGCAAAAAGTCGACTTCAGCGCTTCGTAGTCTAAACCGTAGTCTAGTTTGAATCTGGGCTACGCCATTAGCCAGTTAAGACGAGGGTGTCTTTTCTCTGTCCTGACCCCTTGGTGGTGGAACGATCTACCTCACTCGGTCAGGACCACGGAATCACTGGCTATCTTCCGTAAGAGACTCAAAAACCCACTTCTTCAGACTCTACTACCACTGAATTCTGTACATCTAACCAATTGTCATCACCACTGCTTACATGTTTATTACTGCTTTTCGTATATGTATCCTTGTTTAAAAACTTTCTCAAGCAAAAAAAACAAAAACATTTACTAACCTTTTCCTTCCCGGTGTTACAGGTATGGTGTGCAGCTGCCAACAATGATGTCTATCACAGTGTTACTACACTGATCTCTTGCGTAAACAATGATTGATCTTACCATGTATTAATGCACATCTTGTAAGTCGCTCTGGATAAGAGTGTCTGCTAAATACTTAAAATGTAAATATAAATATAAATGTCTGCTGTGGTAGATGTGTGTCTAAAATTGGTGTTATTAATTCTGTGTGGCTTAAACTGTGAATCGTCACAGGCTTGTGGACGAGTGTATCAGAGGAGTGCATGTACTTTATGGATGTGGGTAGGGTGGCAGTGTAGTATAGTAGTAGTGTAGTTAGGGAACTGGGCTTATAATGCAAAGGTTGCAGGTTTGATTCCCAGGTGGGGGCACTGCCATTGTACCCTTGAGCCACAGGTACTTAACCTGAATTGCTTCAGTAAATATCCAGCTGTATAAATGGATTGTATGTAAAGTAAAATGTAAAGTCTGTAAGTCACTCTAGATGAGAGCGTCTGCTAAATGCCTAAAATGTAATGTAATGTAATGTAATGTGAAATGGGTAGCAGAGCGGTAGTACATATGGCTATTGTGAATGGGACAAAGGGAAAATAAACAATAATTTCTGTATAAACATCAATACTAAGCCACAGTGTTCCTCAAATGAGAAATAAAATCCTCTTCCACAATTTGCATATTGGGTACAGTTCAGATACGGCGTATCCTGGTTACAACATAAATTCCGTGTTCCCATAGAAACTCCTGGCCTTGTTTACTGTACTTTCCCCAACTTATTCCATTTTGCACGACATCGACCAGATGGCCAATCAAAAATGCAACTGTTCTATGATGGAATAGCGCACGCTATGAGCAAGGCTTCCGAATATGCACGCGCCCCATTTACAATAGTTGTCACGGGGGTCGCGAGATGATTTCATGGCTTCTTGTATTTGCAGCGTAACTATGCTTTCCAGCTATTCGCCAGAAGTCATATGACTGTAGGCGGAGGACGAAGAACTGGAACTGTATATAAACCCGACACTGGCGAGTAGCACACAGTGAAGACATACGATGAATATAAGTGACGTGGAAGATATCAGGAGATGGGACAAAACCGATATGCAACATGAAGGGTTAATCAACGCTTAATTAGGTTTCCTTTAAAAGACAATTGTATCATAGCTAGTTTTCTATAAAACGGGATGGTGGTTATGGTTTGCAGCAGGCATAAAGGATCTGTTCGAGCACAAAACATCCCAATTAATCCATTATGCATGGCTGTGTTACTTTCATTCGCGATAGAAAAATTAAAAATAAATAACATAGCAAATATGTCCCTTTAGCTAAAGAGCAGCAGATAACAAGCGCGAGAGCCGTGCGTTTACCGAAGGGCGATTTAGACTTAGTGCGATAATTCACTGAATATTTAACAACTTTGCTTGGGAACAAAGTGCGTTATGAATTATATATTTGCGAAGATGAGAGTAAGTTGATGTAAAGGGCCGCGTTTAAAGAATTAACCTGTAATTGGGGATGAGGAATTACCATTGTGATAAATGAGAAAGAAATCCCTCTCATCTTTATTTTTAATTAATGCGTTGACGTAATTATACAGGGAGATTTGCACGCTATCACAGGTAGGCCTTTTCTTTATAAATGGATCGCTGGCCTGTGAAACCTCTCCTCCATTTCTACCCTTTTCTTCTCTCTCTCCCCCCTCCTCCTCTTTCTGAGGTCTCACAAAATGATATGCAATTGTGATCTAATTAAACAAAGAAAAAAATGACAAACAGGTTCGTGAAGTGTTACATTCTAAGAGCCGAATAAATGTAGAAAAACACAAGATTCGGCAGTATCTGTACCCCCCCTCCCCGAGTCTAAAAACGCACACGTAGCCGCTCACTTTTTTTCTTTTGTGTTAAATTAGAATGTGGGAATGTATTTAAATGAGGGTCGGGCTATTCTGCGAGAAAAAGCAAATTGATTATGCAAACGATATGTCCGGAAGACCTTTGGAGAGTCTGGGGTGGGGAGTGGCTGGGGCACTGGAAGGGGAGGGGGGTTGTATTTATATCCGAGGCAGGTGAGTCCACTAAAGGGTCTCACAGGCCGGGCTAATTGGCTTTATAGCATTCCCAGAGTTCACCCTGGCCAGGGCCAGAGACAATAAGGGCCCCCCCCTGACTCTCTCTGTGCTCCCCGACACTGCGCCCTGGTTACTGCCCCCCTACCTCACCTCAGCAAATTACGTTTAATAGCCCCCCCTCCACCTGTTTAAGGAAGAGCGCAAGCCAGATGCTCTCCTACCCCCCAAACACCACAGATCAGCTCCACCGCATGAAGTCTGGTGGATAAAACTAAAAATAATGATGAAGTTGTGACCATGTAAGTGAAATGGATTCCTTTTTTTCTTTAAACTTCATTAGTAGTTACCTAACAAACATTGCATTTAGTATATATTTTTTAATTGTGTCTTCTGGTGTAGTGATAGTCTTTCTGTCAATGTCCAAATATACGTAGCTCCCCTACGTAGCATTTTACTTCAGATAAAATAATGTCGTTTATGATTGTTTTGGAGAGGTTTGGGTTTTGAAAGCTCTACCTGAGAGTATTGACTGTGCAGAATCATCAAGGTTTCTGTAAATACTGTTTCACTGCTGAGTTTGAAACAACAATAGCAACAAGACAAGTGAAGCAGAAATTGCCAGGTCTGGTTAAGACTCATTTAAAATGTTGTCATGTTCCCTGTACGTCAAACGGCAGTCCTGCCTCCACTCCCTCGCCATGCTACGATTTTAGTTTAATTATAAATCTGTCACTGAGATCTCATTGGCTGCCAGTGCAACTCTGGTTTATGTGCCTTTATCTGTCCTTGCTTGTGGGGCCATTTTTCACCCCCAAGAGTTTGAGTTTTTAACCACCTTTAAGCTTAATTAAGGGGAAAAACACCAGCACACACAGAGCCATACCTTCCAACCGGATTATACTTTGTGTCAGGTCACCTGATCAGGGGGCATTGCATTTGTGCGGCTTTGAAAAATGAATGAGTAAGCAAAAATGTCACACTTTTCAGGAGTGTCAGGGCACAAAATGGAGCCTTTTTATAAAACGTTTAAGGCCTGGCGACGCTCCCGAATGGAGGCTGCTTTGCACCTGTAAGGATCACGCAAATCTTCTGTTTGGGGGAACGGTCTGGTCACTGTGCACAGCCTCCGCCCGGTCATACGATCATCGATGTAAACTACATTTTTAATCTAACATGTAGTTATGGTGTTTCACATACATGCTGAATTTGAATGTCACGACTTGGGTTTTGGTTTTTCTTCCGATTAAAATGTCAATATTCATTTTTTTAAAACCCAGAAAAAGAATTTCTCCAAAGTCTTAAACATAAGTTGCATAAAAATAAATATAAACAAAAAAAACACCACCACCAACGACAAAGCAGGGTAGCTCAAATCTGAAATAAAAGTGATGTGTATGTTACACCGCCACAAAAAAAAAATCTACTTCTCTGTTTTACAGCCACAGTATTTCCATATTAGGTTTTTTTATATTTTATTTTCTGATTATGAGATTAGCAGGAGCTTTTTTCGGCAAAGATAGAGATGGTTAGCCTGGTACAGATCTCACCTGCAATGCCATGACAATTAACAAGATGCGTTCTGATGGGCTTGGATATAAACAGGCCTCCTTGGTGTGGGTGTGCTCACACCTTATGTTTAGAAATAGACAAATAAACAGATGACCTATGTTTGCTCACAGGCGTTTTTTTAATGTCCAAAGGAATCACCAGGGATTGTAATTGTTGCAGCTGGCACGTGAACTCCTCTTTGATTTACTTTAACGCCCCGAATTATGCATTATACATCACATTCTCCCCTGATTCATTTCCAGGTTCCCTGCAACGCTGCTTGAAAATCATCAAATTTTCAAACCTAGTATAGGAAACACTTTTAGCATACGTCCATATATATTCAGAGAGTCCAACGTTTATATTTATTCACTTACTTATTTATTTGTGTTTTCCTTTATTTATTCAGCATCTGTTATGGTCGACATGAATATGCCAACGTTTCCATAAGCAATCAGGGGCTGCATATGTATTTGTAGAGGCTGGGTGTGGGTCGCCGGGAGATATTGGGGGGATGTGCATCATCTTGAGAGATTTACCACCTCTCTGAGCCGTCGTCCGAGCGGTCTGGTCTCTGGGAGTGTGGAGAGAGGCGAGTGCTGCCCAGGCCGAGGGTTTGAGTGCCACGTCCTGCCTCTGACACTTCCCCGGCATGAAATATCGTTGGCACAGCGTTGTCTTGCCTTCGCCCGAAATCCGGCACGGTCTTCTCAAATCCCATGGAATCTTATTAAACCTATACAAGAGAGAAAATAAATAAATACTAAAAATATATTTGCCTTTAATAATAATATGCTTCCTCCTAATGCAAAAGAAAAAAAAAGGCACTTGAATTTCATTAACATCCTATTTGAAATCCTTTGACACCAAAGAACATGTCTAATTCAAGAATGCTCCACAGCCATTCCGGAAGGGGCGAATGAAAGCACTCACTTTTTGATGTCTTCAACAATCCTCGAGCCTTTCTGCCTCACCACCAGGTCCCTGCAGGTTCTCCACTTCCAAATAACAGGGTTTTTTTCTCCTCTTCTTTGACTTCTTTACTTTTTATTCTGAGAAATTCTTCATTATTAAAAGGATCCCGATTGGTGGGCGACGGTTATGCCTGCTGTCGTTATATCGGCGGTACGGATAACGCGCACGGCGTTTGTACCCTTCGCCAGTCACCTTCGCCAGTCTCCTTCGCCAGCGACCTCACACCAAAGGGGGCATGTGGGCTCAAACCATATACAGCTCAGCCTCCTGGGTGGTCTAGCGGTTACAACGTTCGACGCTGGCCACTGAGACCGGGGTTTGATTCCACCGGCCACGCCAGTATCGGCTCTGCCCGGGAGTGCCAGTAGGGGGCGGCAATGGGCTGTCCGCCCCAGGGAGGGAGGAGGGAAGCCGACATGAGTTTGCTGCGTATAGGAGTGGCCCTGTGTGCACCAGAGTTACAGTCGCCGGCTTGGCAAGTGCCGGCTCGAAGGAGGCCGCCTTTGTCACTGCCGGTCTTAGGGCCATGGCAGCGAACTCACAGTACGAGGGGGTGGTTGACATGAAAAGAGAGGGTGTAATTGGTGACTAAATTGGGAGAAAATTGTAAAAAATCTAACAAAATTTTTTTTTTTTCAAACACCTTACACAGCTCATCCCGTCCGTCACAGAAGGGCTAACAGAAACCTTCACTGGGATACATTTTAGAACCTATTTCCTGGTGGGGGACACAGCCAAATTTGTGGTGAAGGAATGGATAAACTTAGCCAGTAAACATACCCTTGTTTTTTGTGTGTGTTTTTTTTTCTTGTGACATTGACAAGAGCGCCTGTCTAAAAGGATGCAAGGGAGATCTGGGGCTCACAGGGTATATGAATAACCACTAATAGAAAATAAAAAAACAGAACAGGAAGGGGGGCCCTGGCCCTCCGATAACCCCTTGACCTTCACAGCGCCCTCTGGAGGATGATTGATGCAGTCATATCCCGGCCCACTCCCAAACAAATTCAGCGAGACAGTTTCGGGACTATTGCCACATCTTGTTTATGGGGGATAAACATATTAGGTGTCTGAAGCCCTTCATATCCAGATAGCATAACAAATATAACGATGATGTGTCTATGGCTCTGGTGCACAGACGTCCATTTATTCTTCAAGAGTGTTATAATTGGAGCGTTATCGCATTACCGTGGCTGGATAGTGTTATTTCCTGTTATTTCTCTAATGCGTCTTAAAGAATAGTAATCTAATATAAAAAAAGGGCTTATATCTTCCTGTGCTTTGTAGATGATGGTTTAGGGAAAGTCATCTGTTTTACCAAAATGCATCGGGCCTGCAGCAGATTAAGCTCTCACCTAGTGATTTTCTGAGATAAAATATCAATGTGAAGTGGACAGCACATTTTATTTAAAATGCGCTCGCACTGCGTTCAGAAAATCTATGTAGGTGAAAATTGTTATTAAAGCACTACTGGTGTGATCATCGCCGTCATCAACCTGTAATGTGTTTTAATGATGATGTGTTCTTTAATGATGAATAATTATCATGGCATACACGTTCTGTTTGAGTCAGTGTTTTGTTTAGTTGACTTTTTACATGCCTGTTACCATCGTGTCTTTCTGTACGAAAAATAAACCACATGGAAAAAGATGCTCTTTCCAGATGCTTTTTTCAAATACCTGCTCCCACCTGGTGCTCTTTATAATTTCTAATATAAATACCTAACTCTCTCTGACCTTGGAATAATGCATGTGAGCCAAAAGATCGACAGTACAGTGCAGCCTGCATGCCGAATGCACATGTCTGATATTACGACACACGAGGTAGTAGCGAAAACCGGAAAATGCCCGTTTTGCATTTCAAGTGTCGCTGTTTCCCTTCATGCAAAAATAAAATAAAATAAAGAAACACGTTCTTCTCCTCATGTGGCACTGATCAAAACAAAATATTTGCGCTCTGGTAAGATGGGGGGTGATAAATTGTTGATGTGAGAGTTATCTGTTGGGTACATTCATGAGCGTATCGCTGCAACGTGAGCGTTTCCACGCAGACAGACTGACGTACAGCCACATCCCCTTCCCGTCCCCGCGCGGGGGAGAGAAGCTGCCATTCTCACGTTCGCCATTTCGACAGAGTAAAAAAAAACATAGACGTCTTGGAGGACTGCAGTCAAGTGTCCTGGTAACCCCAAAAATGTATTTGATGAGCGTAGGGATTGTCCTAGGCAGAATGATGCAGTCACAAAAATATTCACTTTTCTCCATATATTCCATAAGCGATACCTAAAATGAAATGTGACAGAAAGTGTGAGGAATATAATTTAAGATACAGTTAAGGTAAGGAGGGATTTATTTTGCTGAAATAGAATATTATGAATGAAAAAAAAAACTATGCACATTTTCAAGGTTTATCTGAGCAGCGCTGATAGTAAATTTATCCTCCTAATGACCGTTAATTCATATAAATCTCCGTTGGCTTGTGTTTGGCCTCACCTGCCAGTGGGGGTGACCAATGGCAGGGTTTGGATCGGTCTTTGTCAGACCGCAGTATTGAGTGCCTCCCTAATTTATGAGGCAGCTTTTTCCATTAACAACAAAAAAATCTTGAGAATTAAATAAGAAACAGACCTTCACAAGTGCAGCAGCAGTGGTGAATAAGGTATAAACATTGATGAATGGCCACACTAGTCCCCCTAGCCTTGACTTTGAAAAATACTGTCTTCCACTTTTGGGTCACATCCTGACAACAATTAGGTGCAGAGAAATAAATAGACTATGCTCCCTTTTCCCTTTGTGTTTTTCTCCCCCTCGCTGTGTCAGGTACAGTCTGTCCTTACCTACAATTCAACAGATACACACACACACACACACACACACAGGAAATGTTATCAGGGCGCCATGAAGCAACAACTTGCATAAGGGCCCACACAGGCTGAAGCTACTTTGTACATCTGTTTCAGTAATGGCCGCATAAAGTCTAATTGATTAGAAAAAGTTGAATTGCTCGAGGTCATTTTGCATATTTTCAACTATCCCCCTTTTAGGTTTAAAGTCTACGTCGTGTGACTTTAGCAGTGAAAAAAGAAAACAATATTGGAATGCATTTTTTTACCCTTCTTCCTTACATTTTGCCACTAATTTCCTGCTAACAAGTTTCATAAACAGCAGAGAAGGCCGAATCCAAATTACTTTTTAATTGTTTTACATATATTGATTTCTGAAAATGTAAAGGTTGAGGTCACGAATTCCTTTTTTCATTAAAGAAAAGCCCCCAAATTCGCTATATTTAACAACCTTTTACTGAGCCAATCTTCAACCAACCCGGGCCTGAATAAATGACAAGAATATAAGCTTCCCTCGATGCCTTGGTGTAAATGTATTAGCTGTACTAAGAGACCTACTCCTGCTGTAATTATGTTAGGAACCAGTAAGACAGCTCAGAAATCAATATGGTAAGACAGATAGAGTAAAGCAGCGTGGCTGGTGGACTGGGAATAGATTAGGCAGGCAGGTCCTCAAGCTGAGCCACGGAGAAGGGGGTACCGCCAGCGTTTAAGCCACGTTATATTCCACAATTCCTACAAGAAAACGAACAGGCCTCATTTCACCAATGAGGTGGGTTTTTGGTGGAGGGATTATTTCACAAAAACCCAATTATATTCATTAGAGCTAATTACATTGCTTTGAATTCAGTTCTTTCAAATAGCTTCTTTTTCTTTTTCTTTTTTTTTTTCCCCACCCAAAAGTTATTTAAAATTTTTGATTGTTTTTAATTCGTGTTCCGCCCAGGATGTTTTCAAGAGGAATGCGTTTTTAATCCTCTGTGAGATGTGATCCTTTTCATTGATAATTTTCTAACCCCATTTGCCTCCCCCTTTCTGATACTGTTTGCATTGTGAAATACGGGGGCACATATTTACCTTCCAGATTGACCAACAAATAAATTAAAAATAAGATGAAACAAAAACAGAATCCAAAATCACACAGCGATGCATTTACATTTTTTTGTACTATTCATACAAAAGATTACATTTATTTGAAAGGTTTATTTGCTCCTGTAAACAAAAGGATGACTTGCGATTTATATTCAATTAGTGGCTAAAATAAAAGGCAACGGGCGCAGGAGGAAACAAAAGCTGTCCCTTTCTTTACGTACAGTACATCTGCTCGAGCCCAATCAAGCTTTCAAAGGCCGGGACGATCGAACAATGGCAGCCATCACACGGGAACAAAGTCACAGGCGTAAGTGGTCTGAATAAGTGTGCAATTTCTGCCCATATGACTGTCCCGACACAATTGCTCTAATTTTCTTTCTTTGAAATGACTGATAAAAGAGTTAGGTAATTGCTATGGAGACAGAATTTCTTCCATCAAGGATGGGGGGGGGGGGAACTCCAGTAATACTGCCTCAGGGTCGTAAGATGGAGTGTCAGTTTCTGCAGAATCCTAAATGAATACTTGTCCCTGGCTTCAGCCCCACTTCCTCTAGATCTTATTAAGTGAGGGTAATTTATCTTGACAGTGTATCGGAAATCACTCAATCAAGTGACTTTTTTTGGTAATGACCAAAAAGAATATTTGAAAACAGGGCCAAAGCGTCACTGGACTAATGTGTTTACTTATTTATTTTTCCTAAGCCATGCGTGTTGTTATAAATTCTAAAGCAAGCCCCACCCCCTCACCCTGCCTGGTGCATTTGCACCAACGAGCAACGGATATGATGTGAATTTAAAGTAATGAGTAGCCCATGAATCCAAGCCGATTTGTGGGGGTGTTAAGAACAAATTACGAATGAATAAATAAAAATTCTCCCTGAGAGTCCTGCGTTTGACCTGCGTCCATTGGCAGGGTTCCCACTCAAATCAAATTTCCATTTTCCATGATATTTCAATGACAAATGTACGCTTTTCAATGACCTTTTTTTGTGCGACTGACACAAAAATTTACTTTCATAACTTAACATGTTTTGTT